>JARJLG010000349.1:0-57658 GCA_029448575.1 Mycena maculata
CGTGAGCTCGCCGCCCTTCTCCGCCTTCATCCACGGCGGTCTCGCTGCCACCGTGCTCCCATTCGCACTCACTATCGCCGCTGTCAGCCGGGGGAACTCCTTCGCCAGCCCAAAGTCCGTGAGGACGATATGCCCATCACCGCCAATGAGGATGTTCTCCGGCTTGAGGTCGCGGCAGATAACGCCCGCGGCGTGTAGGCCCTCGACACCCTCGACAATCTCCGCTGCGTAGAAGCGAGCGCGGTGGTGGCTCAGGAGCCCCCAGTGTGCGAGCTGCGTCGCGAGGTTGCCGCCAGGGAGAAAGTCCATCACGAGGACCAGATTCTCCTTGTCATGGAAGCTGCACCAGAGGTTGTCCACGAACGGGTTCGTCCTCTCAATGGCCATGCACTTGAGCACAGATTGCTCTGTGCGCAAGTAGCGCTTGTTGCCGGCCTTGAGCGCGTACAGGTCCGCAGTCGTCTTGTGCCTGACGAGGAGTACCTCTTCCGTGCCGGCCTTTCCGAGCACACAAATTATCTCAAAGTCGTCGATGATGACCTTGCGCATGCTCTTGAGTGGGGGGATGTCTGTCAACTGGGAGAGGGGACGCTGCTTGCGCCACGAGGTGCGGTGCAGGAGGCTGTTGAAGGAGGGGAGGAGCTCGGAGTTAAGGCTCACATAGCTGAATGAAGATGACGCGGTGGGGGACGGCAGGGCAGAGGAGGAGGTGGAGGTGACACCCGAGGCAGTGGAGCGGCGGGGGGGCGCGACAAAGGATTCGTACGCGGTGTTGTTGGGATCCATAATATCGGCGCGGGTGCGGGGCGGGGGGACGAAGGAGTAGGTAGAGGGGCGCGAGGCCTGGGAGCCTTTGGTCCAGCCTGGGACGGGCTTGAGCAGGGGCTTAGGGAGCACGGCCTTCAGGCGGCGGTTGGACATCATGACACCCGAGGTGTACATAGTACGGGGGCTTGTAGGGCACGGGCTGCTTGCGGGGGCCGAGCTCGTCGTAGGTTTCTGAAGTCCGGGGAGGCAAAGGGGGGATGCCGTACTCACACTGGAGGATGGCGAGGGAGTGGGTATTTGGGGTTGCTCTTGCGCGGGGGCACGGGGTACAGCTATGAGTCACTGCACGCACACTTGCACATGCGCAGCATGTCACATCCACGTGGCAGAGAACAAGAGCAAACATGACTGACACGAATTGGCAGATTTAAAATACACAGGTAAGGCCAACAAGCAGCATGGACCGCTACTGAGATTCTTGAGACTTGATATTCAGAAATGTGAAACACAGCTTGTTCAATATCAGATACACTCATGCAATAAACTTATGGTGGCATGGTGGTGGTAGGAGGAAAGGGACAAGTGTGTAACGTGTAACAGCCTAGGGAAGATCAAGCAGGTTGAGATGGCCGAGCGGCAAGAAACGTGGCTTACTGTTTAAGGAAATGCTTAGTCATGAGCCCAAGGGCGAAACGTCAAAGACTGCTATCTACGAGCATCACATCAAGTCACTGATGATGCAGTCACTCAGTAACAATCAATGAATTGCCGAGGGTCCCGCCTCCCCCGCTCACTGCCTAATTATCCCGTTGTCAGTGACAATGATGTGTATCTCATAATTGAAGCCATTTTTAATGGTGCACTTGCGGTGGATGACAGGACATGTATTTTCTAAATGAGTTTCTGTACTTCTCTCAATGTTTTGATGAACTTACAGGAGCAAAAAAAGAAAGCTTTTCGGAGGGCGGGACTGCGACAGGCGATGACGACGACAAAACGGATCTGTCGTGTCAGCTTCGGGAAGATCCGAAACGTGTGTCTAGACCGAGTGACTGATGACTTGGGTTAATTAGGTCCAGATACTAAATGGTGCGTTTGGCAGGGAAATTTAGTAATTGGGATTTTACAGCAATTCCTGAAAATAGTGGCAAACATGATACTTTTTTTTTTCGTGATTCCCAAATGGGAAATTTTCTATATTGTCGTACGATACACGTCCACTGTATTCTGACCTATTCTGACACTCTCTGGACACACACTTGACACCATGGGCAACCGCCGGATCAGCCCCGGTCTGAAAGAACGCGCTCTAGAACTCTGGAACCTCGGCTGGGATGCCGAGGATATCTGTTTCATCTTCCATGTTTCCCCGCGCAGCCTCTACCAGTGGCACGACATTTTCGACAAATTTGGCTCTGTTACAAAACCTCCATCCCCTCTCCATGGTTGTGATTGTCCTGTCGGCCTCGCAGCTCTCACCTCGGTGACGGAGGTATACTTCCAAGACTCGACAATTATGTTCACTGAGTTGATGTGGCATCTCGCAATCAATCATGACATCACCATCTCCCAGTCGGCACTCGGAGCAACCCTCCAACGTGTTGGCAAGGTTCTGCAGAAGACAGCTAGTGAACGCAATGAAGAAGCAAGAGAGGACTATTGCACATTGATCAAAGATCCTGAACATTTTTCTGGAACTGGCATGGAGTTTGTAACTGTCGACGAATCGAGTAAAGATGAGCGCGAGATCTCCCGCGCTTATGGCCGGGCTCCAGTCGGTCAGCGCGCCGTACATTCTACCCCGTGGGTCCGGGACGAGCACTACACACTGACTGCCGTGATGAGCACACAAGGCTATATAGCCACGCCTATCATTGTTGGGGCAATGGATGCTCACAAGTTCCTGGTTTCCATTGTCGAGGATGTTGTACGTGGCCCTACCGAGCACTGATTGATTGCTGATCATCTTCTTCAGCTCCCCCAAATGAAACCGTACCCCGACACCCAAAGTGTACTCGTGCTGGACAACTGCAGAATCCATCACACCGACCTTCTTCGGGAAATACTGAATGATAATGGTACGTCGAATTCAGCTGGATTATGTCTGCCGCAACTAATCATGAACCATGGCAGGCGTCATGATCCTCTTCCTCCCGCCGTACTCCCCTGATTTGAATCCCATTGAGGAATCATTCTCAACGTGTAAGCATCCGGATGTGCTACGGCTATCTCTGATGCACATTGTCACAGGGAAAGCCCACTTGCGACGCCATTATCAAGAAATCCGGGACGCAGAAGACCCCGTTGAAGTCCTCTTGGAATCTACAGCCTGTATTACACCTGAGATGGCAGTAGGTTGGTTCAGGCATGCCATCGTCCAGCTTGGAGTCCGTGTGGTTGCCGGGGTGGAATCCCACGTCCTTCACCCTGCGAGCAGAAGTTATGGCTTTGGTAAGATGGCGCTGGAGCAATGGAAAAGAACCGCGTGGTAAAGGGGAAATAGTGAAGGGCAGGAAAAAGAACACCATTGGCATATGACTAGTCTCTCTAGACAGACTGCCCAGTCGTAACCTCCTTCTACCGCGTATGATAGTCTAGACGGAGCTTAAACCGTGGTCAGAAAGTGAGGTGGCAGTGTCAGTCAATTGCATCTGATCGGATCGGCCTGCCACGCCACTTCTCCTCGACTTCCTTCATCGCGCTGCGCCGGCATGGACGCCGCAGACCCGCACACGCTCATCCAACGCGCGCTTAACCAAGCTCGACAAGACTCCACCGCCAGCCTTGCCCGTGCAGAGAAGCAGGCACAGGAGATAACAGCCTTGCGCGAGGAGCGAGAGGAGCTGCGCAGGCAGCTCATGGAACACAAGAAATGGGTGGCGGAGAATGCCGCTGGGAGGAGGAAAGCTGAAGCTGCGCTTGCCGCCGAGCGCAAGATCACTGCGGATCGAGTAGAGGTGGCATCTCGTACCGTGGATGCAGCGTCTCGTGCCGTGGATGCAGCGTCTCGTGCCACTGATGCAGCGCACGAGCTTGTTTGTTGCGTGGCGGAGTGTCAGGCGGCGAATGATAACGGAACCAAGTACGTCGCCTGTTCTGTCCACTCTCCAGGTGTCAATGCCTTTGCACCAGCGATGATTCGGGGAAACACGAGTCAGATGTGTCAGCGAGAGCCGTCGGTGCAGAGCGCCTTGCGGAGGCTCCGCTGGGGCAGGCTGCCTCAGTGGTGGAGATATCCGTAACGTACGTCCTCATTTCGTCGATTAATGCCTGAACTCACTCACCTACTAGCACCAGCCGTGATTCAGCGACAGCGAAACGCGACGCGGATGCGCCGAGTGCCGCAAAGGCCCTGTCGCAGCGTAATACTGCGGTGGTGGGAGAATTTTACATGTATCCCCGGAAACCTAAGGCGGATGCGTCGGGAAGCGGCACTGCCGGAAATCCCCACCCCCCGGTGAAACACATACCCTTGTGTGTCGCATCATTTGTTCCGCTATGCGTGCATTTGCTTATAGTCATCACCACCAGTGACCTCTTGACCCGGAAACGCAAGGTGGATGCCTCAGCGAGTGTGGATACCCAAGTGAGCGGGATGACTCGTTCTGGCGCAGATCTGGGAAGGGTCTTGAACAATGTACGTGCGAGAACCTGGGTTTAGCCACTCATTTCAGTGCCTGACCTAGGATGCAGAAACGCACAAAGTGGGATTCGGATGAAGATGCTTATGAGTGACTTGTCGATGTGCGTGCCAGAACTTTTTGCATGCTCGTCTGACTGACAATCGAGATCCTCAGAAGCTGACTTGACCCATCCTAGCACGTCCCCGACAAAGTAGCTTGGGTTACAATGCAGATTCTGGCCCCGAATGGTGCTAACCTCGGCTTTCTCATCACGCTGGTCATCATTCCAATGTATCTATTTGCTCGCTTCGCACAACTCGGCGCCTCCTTGAAATCGTAAGCCTCCTTTTCAGCTCAGTGAAACGTGTTGCCTATGTCTGCCGCTTTCCAACCCCCAAACTCTGCACACCTAATAATCCTACATATTAGAAGGGGCATACCCCCCCCCTGTGCCCCTTCTAATATGAAGTGTTTGAAGAAAAGCCAGTGTGCTGCAAAAAATGCTGCACGCAAGGTCGAAATATACTGCAAAGGCACTGCAGCATATGGGCCTTTGGACTTAGAACTCTCAGTTGTTACTTGTATTAGGTAATCCTGTTGGGTGTTGGCTCAATAGTGGGAGTTAGAATGGCTCAAAAAGGAAACTTTCAAGAAAATAGAAGAAAAATAGAAGAAAAAAATAGAAAAAATATGTAGAGGCTATAATGCATCTGACAGTGGAGGCGGGATATCCAAAAAAGGAAATTCAGCAAAAAATATTGTAAAATACAGGAAAAAAATACAATAAAAATAAAAATAATAATAATAACTCCTTCCATGCACCAAAACACTTGAAATAACTATTGATATAGGGTATTTACACTGTCTGATCCTACTTCCAATGTCCATTTCCCACTAAATGGTCTCCTTAATGCCCTATTCATGAAATAAGCAAAAAGTGTCATTAAGCATTTTCGAGTTTTATGATTATATATTGGCCTGTCTTTTGACCCAAAACTAGTCATATAGCCCAGGGAACTCAGTAAGAACCTTCAGAACATCATCCATGACCCTGTGGCATACTGAATATGGTGAACAAGAATACAAAACCAGATCAGCCTGAAACATGGGGTACAGGGTGCCTTGGGTGTCAATTGCCTACTTTACTACTATGAATACATCATCCAATCCTAAAGGATGTGTTTTGGGATATCTCACATGATGGAGGAGCACCTAATAAGATCAAAGTGCAATTTCTTTGTATGACCAAATTTTGATGTTCTTCATCATTAGAATACAATAAATCACCTGGAGGGTGTTTTTGTAGCTTGAAGGAACAGGGTAGTGCACTCAAGAGTCATTTCCATTGGTATATCCCCAGGATATTATAGCCAGGGAACCATTTATCAACTTTGCTATTTTCACCCTATTACTGCAATGTAGTAGGCTCTAATGTGTCCTAGTTTGCTTCAAAGAACCTAGAACAACATTCCTATCCAGTTAGAACATCCAAAATGGTTGAATTATGAGCCAGAGAAGGGTCAATGTAGCAAACTTCCTTTTTGGGATGAAAGCGTTAGTGTCCCAAAAAGGAAACTCATCAGCCAAACCTTTGATCCCTATACCCAAATTGTAGAGCTCATCAAGGGCTACAAGCACACCTAAAAGAGGAAACTCTCAGACCTGTTAAATGCGAGGTATAAAGGTGAGCTTTCCATGGTGATTTCAGATGGTTAGAAAGTTCTTTCAAGTGGATAGAAAGTATCATACAATGAATTAATTTAATCACGGTTTTCAATCAGTCAGAAAGTTTAACAATCCACAGTGTTTTCAGACATGTTGAAAGAACTTCCTTCCTTGAAGAGTTAATGGATTTCTTTCAACCTGTCTGAAACTGACATTGGAAGTCAATCTTTACCTCTTTATGGAGTTAAGTTCTTTCAACCTGTCTGAAAACGGTGTGAAAATTTGATCTTTCACTGTTTGGGTAATGAACTTCTTTGAACCTTTCTGAAACTGACATGGGAAGGTGATCTTTAACTCTTTGAGGAATGAAACTCTTTCAACATATCTGAAAACGCGGTGGAAAGTTAAACTTTTCAACTGATTGAAACCCGTGATTAAATTAATTCATTCTACTACACTTTCCGTCGAAATGAAAGAACAACTTTCTGACCATCTGAAATCACCGTGGAAAGTTCATCTTTATACCTTCCATTTAACAGGTTGGAGAGTTTCCTCTTTTAGATGTGAAGAGTCATCTATACCATTTTGTGACTGGCAGCCTCATTGGCCTGTAAAATGCAAAATACTTTCCGAGAGCCGGCGCTTCTTGAACAGATTTTAGTATTTAATGCAACCAGGCATCAATTGCAACCTCAATATGGGCAGCCATCATTTGTCAGGCAGCTATAGCACCCAATACAGACAGCCATCAATTTCAAGGCAATGGCAGGACCCATCAAGTCCAATACAAATAGCAGAAATATGATTTAATTTATATCAGCTGCTAATTCTTGAAAGTAGCCTTAGACCACTACATCTCCCTTCTAATAAAACCTACTACGTTACCTATCCTAACTAGAATGGTAGTATAGGTAGAGGGAGCAGAGTGGTGATTTTTTTTCCTGTATTTTACAGTATTTTTTGGTGAATTTCCTTTTTAGGTGTCTCATCCATTGGCAATTGGGGAGAGTGTTTTTGTTTTGTTTTGTTTTTTCTTATTTTTTCTTGTATTTTACAATATTTTTTAGTAGATTTCCTTTTTTAGGTATCCCACCCTGGCAGGATTAAGTAATACATTCTATCTTTAAAGCTTCAAGTCGCAGAGGGGAATATGCTGCATGGAAGGAGTTATTATTAATATTTTTATTTTTATTGTATTTTTTTCCTGTATTTTACAATATTTTTTGCTGAATTTCCTTTTTTGGATATCCCGCCTCCACTGTCAGATGCATTATAGCCTCTACATATTTTTTCTATTTTTTTCTTCTATTTTTCTTCTATTTTCTTGAAAGTTTCCTTTTTGAGCCATTCTAACTCCCACTATTGAGCCAACACCCAACAGGATTACCTAATACAAGTAACAACTGAGAGTTCTAAGTCCAAAGGCCCATATGCTGCAGTGCCTTTGCAGTATATTTCGACCTTGCGTGCAGCATTTTTTGCAGCACACTGGCTTTTCTTCAAACACTTCATATTAGAAGGGGCACAGGGGGGGGGTATGCTCCTTCTAATATGAAGGGTTATGTGGGATTATTAGGTGACTCTGCATCCAATCCTCGGCCATCCATCACTTCGACCAGGGAATTCCATCGTCGCCACAAATGATTATTCTGGGCAGCACATTGAGCCGATATCTACCACCGAATCGCCACCGATATCATGCGCGGCCTACCCCGTGGCCCACTCCTTTGCACTTCCTCTAACCCTTAGTACTTCCTCCAAATCATGTCCCCCGCTCTGGAACTGGTCAGGTGCCTCAATTCGATAGTGATCCCTCCACCTTGTTGGCCATCCTTTTATCCTGGTCACCCTGCACGCGCCGCTCCCCCCTGCTGACGCCGTCCACATTGACAATTCCGCACGTAGACTTCCTCTTTCCTGATTTTCTTTATGCCTGCTCTTGTATCTTGATATCCGCGGCGCAAGCGGGCCCTTTCGCGCAGTGCCGCGCAGACACGCAGTGAATGAACCTTGCTCCAAGCTCTCAGCCTCTCACTTCACGTTCATCCGCCCACGTATCGCTCGTGGCCGCTGCTCTCTATCCACGATGCTGCGAAGAACATACCCGGCTGCCTCAGGCGCGCACGGTTTGCATCGATGTTTTCATCTGTGGCGTACCCCCATGCGAGACGTCACCTCGTACCTCAAGGCATGTCCATGCCGCACGAATGTCCCTGCGCGCACATGTGGGTGTGGCGGTTACGTGCTTGTGTTCCCGATTCGCGTGGAGACGAGCGCTGATATTTCCATGTCGGCTCTTCCGGTTTTCTACCATGCCGTCCAACATGGTGCACGCGCTCACTCGGCTCGCTGAGGACCCAACACACTCTCCATACTACAACGTCTTGTTGAGGCCGCACCCTCCAGTTTCTGGCTCCTCCGCCGTCAAATCAGACCGCTTCATCTCGTGATCCATGAGCTCTCGTCATTCCTACCCCGCCATCACGCCCGACCTTTTCTCAAATCCGGGGCGGCGTAAGTTCCGATTCTGTTGTCGACCCTCTTGCCTTGGATGATCGCTGGGGAACTGAGCCCGGCCGCTGGTATGGTGGTTATTTTCTGCATCCTGTAATAGAAATCAAAACGGAGTCAATGTGTTCCCCAGTAGCGGCATTCCGCTGCAAACGGAGGATTTCGCTCTGCATTTCTGACATTTCCCTCGTGAAGACTCTCTGAAATACCACGGAGCATCAAAAAAGATTCAAGATCCTACGACCTGAGGAACTCTTTCCGCATGCGTGTCCTTGTCCAACCCTCGCGGTGGTTGCCTGGTCGCAGATCCAATCTCTACTGGGCATCTGCCATGACTCGTGATTAATGAATTGTTTTCCCACTCGTTGCTCCATCTGCAAAAATACGACGTAAGACTCTGATGACTTGACCCCGGATCGAACCACGGTAGTTCCGCTGACAGTTTTTCTTGAGAACCTCCGGTGCTGCGGATGCGGCCACTGCTATCAGGTCTCCGACCTCTTCATGCGTCGTGGCCTTTATTGACATCTTTGGCCATCCTGAGTAGCCCGCAGAAAATAGACTATGTCGACCGAGGCAAACCCCATGTCATCCTGAATGTATTTACATCACTTCACTCCTGTACTGTCTCGCCACTGATCTCGATGCTCTCCTGCCCTATTCATATCCCTCTTCCTTTTCCTTCCACCACTGACCCCACCTCTGGTCTCCGGGCAGAGTAAAAAAAAAGGATTTAGAACGAGAACGAGCTGGCCCCGAATCGAACAGATTTTTGCTGATGAATCTTCAAGATCACCGGTTACGGACGTGCCCGGCACTATCAGGTCAAGGATTTTCCTGCTCTCCATCGTGCTACTGCCAGTCGCAGTGTCAAAAGCAAGGATAAAAAGCTTGATGCATTTTTCAGGGCTCGAATTACAGCCATGGTAGGCACTCTGAGCCTTTACCTGGACTCTGAGCTGTTTTATACCTGGCAGGAAGCATTCCCGCTACCTTTAGGTAAGGGTTTTAGAGCGCCCTATTTTCAAGTCTTGCAGTAAATCACATTTTCGTCATCACTTTTTGCGTAAGCTCCTTTTCCGCCCGCCAAAATGTGGAGGCTTTCGTCATTCAAGCTGTGTCACCACAGCCGTTTATCCGTACTTTTGACATTTCCGCGATTTTCCGCTCGACGTGGCATGTTGCGTGGGTTTTTCTCGTCGCCATGTCTCTCTCTCCATGACACCCTCCACGTTCTGCAACCTCACCCAGGCCGTCCATTCTCCTGTGTCTGCCATGACTCTTCTGCATCGGTATGTGCTTCCACCTCTGCCGCACTAAGCACTTCACGCACCTGCACCTAAACCCTGTATCCCTTCCTTGAATGTCCTTCGTGATATATTTACTGCACACTATTTATGAGATCAATTTTCATTGTAAATTCATACTCTCAACAGACTTCATAAGGGCCCAATGCTAAGTCTACATTTTTATACAAGGCTGAAAGTGGCAGTGGCAAGTGCTACTCTGAAGTCGGAAGTCTGATTGATCTCGGCATTGTCGGCCAGACATTGACAGGTTTATTCCCATGCCTTGTAAAATATTACTTTGTGTGTCCTGTTGAGCCGAGGGAACCATCTCTCACTGTAGCAGATAGTTCATTCATACCAAATATTCTGCCAAGGCATTTCTCTGGCCACATCCAAGCAACATAATTATAATTGAACTCCTTCATACATGCCAATACAAATGTTGAGAAAAATAATCTGCTTGGGGGGTCTGGTTAGATCACAGCAATGGAGATTTTGCTAAAAGAGTTCCGGTGTAAGCCCCTGCTGTGGGTGTATGGCTCATGGGAATAACCCCTTGTCCACATCTACAGCTTGATTTAGACATTATATGCAAGCCATTGAAGGTATTTGGAGACCCGAATCCCTTCAAATATCTTTGAATACCTTTGAATGAGCTAGTATTTTACACTTGTATGGCACCATATCCCTGGTGAAATCCAGAACTTAAATATGACTCTGCAGGAGACCATAGTTGAAAACACTCAGATTAAGACATTGAGCAGCTAAATTATTTACCAATTGAAGGAAAAGCAGCAGTAAATCGAGCTCATCGATATCTTGCGTTGCAGACTGTTCTTGACTCTACGGGACAATGGATGCCCTTATTCAGGCCAAACAGTAGGATAGGGGCAAAACTTCCCATTTGGGCAGTCGGGACAACCCGGGCTGAGATCAACCTGTGATCAAAACTTTAAAGTTGAGACTTCATCCTACCTCGAAACTATGGACTACAAAGTACTAATAAACAGCGAAAAATAATGCCATAACTATTGCACCCATTCCCGTATCTCTGTATTCCATTCAGATTTACCGACAATACAGAACACCTTAAACTACATACCATACCGCATCATGATGTGACTTTACTTCAAGGTCGGCATGCTCTATCTAATCCATCACCTTGTTACAGGTGCTCGCGTTGAGCATAAATCTGATGTTCTACCTGGTTCCAAATTTGATTTTTCGATGTGTGTCGCCATTGCACAACAACTGGAGCAGCCTCGATGTCTGCCACTGTTCTTGACATTGTTCTGTCTGCTGATTCGAAAGGAATAACCACTGAGCATCTGTCTCATGTTGCGGCCGCACTCCACATCACTGCATCTGGGTCACGCAACCTTCGATTCAAACTGTTCCTAAACATTCAAATCTGCCCCAGTGACGAGCCGTTGTTCTTTGTCTGTTGCTGACTTTTTCAACTGTTTCGAGACCCATCGCAGACCAGTCCTTCAATCTATCGCTGCACTGCATCACATCGAACTATCCACGCAAGCTACCACTGAATCGATCCGTAGGGACATTATAAAACATATTCTTTCCGGGCACTGTACCCAGTTCTCTCATTCATATCCACCATCCTCTCTTCCCCCCAGTGTATTGCTACCTGACTGTGCAGATGTCTGCAATGAATAGGACGCTCTGAATATTGATCCTGATCTTCAGGTTTACACTCTCACTGCAATATACGGAAGTAAGGCTTCTCCTAACTCCATGCGCCCAATCCCGTCAAGATGCACCGACAAAAACTGTGTGCCTGCATTTTGACGAAAAGGTAAACGAGTTGAATGTGAACAGCAAGCAAAATCCAACGACCTTGCTCGGTACAACGAACAGTTGGAGAAAATACGTGAAACGTGGCCTGCCACTGGCCTCAACTTATCCCTCAATCATTGAAGGACAAGATTATCAAATTATTTTGTGAAATGACATCCTCTGAAGCTCTCACTACGTTCACATGTGCATCGTGTGCTGAAGCCATCCCTCTTCGTTCTCATTGTGCCCTGTCAACTGGGGAGTTTGATTCCGAAATTTTCAAGCGACCTGATCGCATCTGTGATGAGGATATAGGTACAAATGGCTTCATCCAGACTGTGTTCCACCTCTGACTCCTTTGATGAAGGTGACTTGAAGGATCTACTTCTCGACCTCGATGGTGTAACTTTTCCTCCCCGTAGCCCATCTTCTCTTTCTCTGTGCTCCATCTGCCATTTGTCATTGCAGAACAGTAAATTGCCCCCCTTGTCCTTGATATTCAGATAAGCGAAGAATGTTTTCAACAGCTGGAAGATAGTAGTACAGCAATTTAATTCTATTTAAGTTGTCGTTGAGGAGAGCATTACGTTAAGCCGCCTAAAATCGGTAGCGGGCCCTGCCGCTTGTCGGCCTTACCTGCTTTATCTATGATTGTTGCCAGATACCAGGCACAAGGGTCTTACCACTGAAGACACTAACTCTCAGGTATGTGTGAATGCGAAATGTGAAATGCTAATGCAGCAGAGCTATGAACTCTAAACCACACACAACACACAACACTATCAACAACTAACCCCTCAATGGAGAGAGTCAGAGTGCAAGTTCGGGGGTGTAAGTCAAGTATTAGACTTGATAGCGGCTGGTTTCTTGGTCGATCGCTTAGTTAACTAAGGGTCGCTCGCGCTTTTGCAAGGTTTTGACTGGTCAAGTCAAGTTGTATTGGACAAGTAACGTCTAGGACATCAAGGAGACGGTATAGGGTAGGTTTTAAGACCGTTAAGTCTCCGCTTTTGTGTCTTTCAACGGTTTCAGTGTTCTGTTCAGTGTTCTGGGTCTGTTTGCCGTGTTCTGACTATTGCCGTGTTCTATCAATTGCCGTATTCTGATTCTGAGTCTGGTATACAATTCGTTCAAAGCAATCTAACCTACACGGCTATCAGAGCGACGGTTCCAGGGGCTGACACAACATGTACAGCGCCCCTAGATGTGCTAGCTTGCCCTCTTCTTCTGCTGTCCTTTTATACTACTGCCCTATGGTTTTACATCACGATGATTACTGTACAATGTCCGTTGGTTCGCGGCACCCAAATCCTAATCCCTGACTCCTGATTGGTCGTGTCTTGTTGAGACATATGGTAGACATGTGGTGTTTGACACGACACGTGTCTTGTTGAGACATTACGAGTCCTAAATGTTTACATTGGACTCGTTTATCATCTTCCCCACCACCATTTTTTTTGCACAGATCCCATCACTTCTTTGATTATTGGATCAAAATTTTGAGGTTAGGGTTGCGCCCGGCATGCGCTCATGTGTCTTTCGGCAACCACTTTCGTATAATGGTTTCAACTTTCGAATGTCAGCTCCGTGTTTCATGATGGCACGAGTTTCGTGATGTTCTCGTGACGGCTTACTGCTTCCGTGCGCGTGCCCAATGCCCTTCGCATCAATCCCTCCGCCTTCCTGTCGATTCGCGTACTGTCAGCCATCTGTGGGTTTGTTGGTGCGTGCATTGGCATGTTGGCGCATCATTGTTTGGGTATGTTAACATTGCATGGCTTCGGTGCCTGCCTGTCAGGTGTTTGCGCTTGCTAGCATTGATTGCTCTGACTCGGTGGCCAGCGCATAACGTTTTTGCCCCATTTGGACATGCTGACAGCTGTACTCTACCGGACTCTGCCTCGCTCGTTGTCTCCATCGCCGCCCAACCATCACATTCCGAACTGCAAAACCACTCAATTCTATCATGCTTTCATGTCAGCACCCATACCTGGTCGTGATTCTCACTGAAGTCTCGTCAATCTTGGGTCAATTTTGACTTCTACTTTGGATCCGGTCAGCCTTCAAACTGCTCTTCAATGCGTTGGAACATCATGAGACCTTCTTGAATTAATGTAGTGCCTTCATTTCTATGCTCAGGCAAGTCTTTGAAGCCGGATGAATGTACATATTTCCTTTGCTCATCCGGAGCTGTTTTTCAACGTCGTAGCAAGAGCTCGGTGTAGGCTGGGCACTCAGGAGTGCTCGTGTGGCATACTGCAACACAGGGATTAAACCATGGCCACCACCTGAAGTGGATTTGATGTACGGGTGAGTGCTCAAATTCTGTCTGCGCTGCGCAATGAGCCTCATTTAAAAACTCCGGAAGACAAAGAAGGACGAGAGGTCTTGGGCTTTGACCAGCTTGTCAAGTACGGTTGTCCTGGCGTATGTCCACTTGTCATTTCGACTTGGATCTATGCTTACTTTCCATGTGCGGAGTTGTTCCTCATAACACATCCGTGTGGCCAGCATGTCACATTTGCATCTGCACTGGGCCCTTGGGCCTGGCCAGCAGCGGGGTGCACAAATATGTTGCGCTCAATGCAATTGATCCTGCACTGGCACTCGGGATACAGGACCAATGTCAACCTCCTGTTGGTGTTTCTGTCTCACCTCTTGATCCTCCGTTCCTTCTACTTCTCTCAAATGATTTTGTGTCCATTTTTGTGGTAGGTAATGGGATGTAGGAAGGTGTTTGTAAATACATTTCCTTGAATTTCTTGCATGAGTACATCACACTTGTGACTGACAGGTCAATTCATCGTTTTTTTCCTTGTTTCCCCCCGCACCTCAAACAACGCATAAATGGGACGAAGCTGGCCACCGGGTGTCAAGAACAAGTCTGGTCACGCTGCTGGAGGTGCACATCTCAGGACTGGCCCTAAGCCAAGTCAACAAAGGCACGCGTACTGGTAAAAAGTGAAAGTAAATCACATTAGGGGAGTTCAAAGTTAAACGCGCCGGACGCTTTTGCGCTTTTTCGCCGGACGCTTCTCGTCAGGTGATTTCGGCAGACGCTCGGCGCCCAGCCGCTGTGACTGGCAGTAATCATAGCCGCTTTTGGATGTAGCCCCTGTCATCTGATAGATTCCATGAATCTCATCGATAAAGCAATCCACGGGGATGATTTAAGTCAATAGCGCGTCGCCCAACTGATTATAACCCATCTTTTGATCCCCACTATATCTCTGAGCCACCCTCTCTATGCCTCGGCGAACCTACCATTCCAAAGTTATCCGCTCCTACCTCGCCCACATGGTTATGCGTGATCTTCTCATGCCTCCGGAGACCCTGGATTTTCAGACCCAGCTTGATAAGCTCACTCTGGATATCCAGACACTTGACACTATCACGAAGACGCGCTATCTTCGTAACCGTGGTCATGTTGCAAAGGCCGGAAATCTCCACCTTGCCTGGGTGTATGCAGAGAACCCCGAGGATCATGGCCGGTTCACGAATATGCTTCGTGTCTCCCCTTTTGTTTTCGAGGTCATTCTGGAACTCATCCAAGATCACGAGGTTTTCCACAACAACTCAAACAACAGGCAGACTCCGGTAGCTCAGCAGCTGGCTGTGACACTGTATCGATTGGGGCGATATGGGAATGCTGCCTCATTTCAGGACATTGCACGGGTGGCTGGCTGCAGTGAGGGTTCGATCCTTAATTTTACCGATCGGGTCTTCACTGCTATTGAATCTCTTCATGATATGTTTGTGCGGCCATTGACAGCAGAGGAGAAGGAGGCGGAAAAGAAGTGGATGGATGACCACATGGGGTTCAAAGGGTTGTGGAGAGACGGGTGGCTCATGTACGATGGAACAATTGTGGTCCTCTATGCGAAGCCTGGAATGAACGGCCATGGCTACTATACACGGAAAGCCAATTATGGTCTTAATCTTCAGGTATGTTTCTGCAAATTGGTCTGTCTCTTCTGAATAGCTTTCTGCATAGATCGGAAACATCCCCTCAACCCTTCGTGTCGCAGACTATTCTCTTGGCCCCACTGGGTCTGCTCATGATTCGGCTGCATTCGAGGGCACTGCAGCGTTCAAACATCCTGAATGGCTCTTTAACGGTGAAGAATTTGCCTGGGGGGACTCGGCATACACCGTCAGCTCCCGTGTCATTCCAGTTTACAAGCGGCCAGCATCCCTCCTCCCTGACAATGCGGTATTCAATACTGCAGTTTCTCATATTCGGGTTCGCTCAGAGCACTGCATGGGCGCAATTAAGGGGCGATTCCAGGCCCTCCGTGGGCTCCGTGTTGACATCAACTCAAACGAAGATCATTGGGAAGCCATTCGGTGGATTACTGTGGCCATAATTCTTCACAATCTCGTCATAGACGTCGAGGGGGAGATGTCAGGCGCAGCATTTGGACATATTCATACCAGGGTTGAAGAGGAAGAGGATCGCGGAGGCCGAGATGAGGCAGATGAGCATGATGAAGGAGAGGGTGAGGCCAAACGACGGAGGTTGATTAGAGAACTCCTAGCCTACCGTGAACAACGGCATAATTAACTACGGACAAGTGATTGAAATGATCTACGAAAAGAAGTAGAAGGAGGAGAGAAAATCAAGCCAATTAACGAGTACCAAGAGCAGATTCAGACCCTGTGAAAGCCCCGGGAGAACTGGTACCAAAGTCCGATGAGGACGAACCAGACTTGGAGCGGCGGTGTCTCTTGCTGGGACCAGCAACCGGAGAAGAAGAACGTTCACGACGACGCGGTGCATACTGTTCATCAACAATACGGATTCTCTCGCGGAGAACATCATCGTCGATTATGTTGAGTTGGCGCAAGCTGATTAGTTGGTTGATCTCCGCGAGACGAAGTTTGGCGCGAGCATGGTCGACCTTCTCATCTTCCCGCCTGTTTGAAGTTTTAAGCATATCCCTTGAAAAAATGAGCCTCGTGTCATAAACAGTTGTAGGAAAGAAGGAAGCGTACGTTTGCAATCCAATGAGTTGGTCCTCAAAGCTTTTTTTAGCGTAGCGGGGATTTGCAGCGGATACTTTGCTGACTGCACGACCAAAGGTAGACGCGCTCGCGGCAGCCTTCTCGCTGGCACCACGGGAAGGCTTCTGCTCTAGAGGCGACGACTGGATGATGATCGGACTGCTTGCGGGGTCGATGTCCGGGCTATCAGCGCGGTCGCGGCGAGGAGTCTGAAGATCCGGATCGATATTTGGATCCTGGATCGGGCGCTGCAAATGAACGACTTTGCGTCCCTGTGGTCCGACACCAGTTACCATGACAGGGGGTACGATGTTCGAGCGAGTAGCGAGGAATTTGTGCAGCGCCGGGAAGAATGGATAGCGATTAGTGATATCTTCTGCCAAGACGTGTCAGAAGCTCATCGAAGATGTGAATTATGTTGATGGGTCGTACCCCAAAGATTTCGAGCCCGCTCGGTTGTATCATGGTCGGGGCCTTCCGGGGAGATGTAGCAGTCGAGGAATTCGTGTACGTCCTCGCCGCTATCGCCACCATCGTTTCGCAGGCCGCCACCGGTCACCTGAAGCTCCTTTGCCAAAGTTTTATAAGTCGTGACTAGGCTATAGGATGGGAAGGAATTAAATAGATATTCAGGAATATTTCGATGGACTTACTCCTCCGCCTTTCCTTTAATACGCTTCGCAAGGGAATTGGGGGCAGTCGCAAAGAGGTCGGGCATAGTTTCGCCTCCAATCCTCTTGTACACGGCGATTGTGCTGTTGCCCGAAGTGTTCTGCATGCCATTGAATTCATCGAAAGCCCGAATAGGACTGATGAGCACGCACCTCATTTTTCTCTTTCCCGAAGAGAACAAGCCTATTCTCCTTCTTCTCCATCTGGGCAATAAGGTCCCATATCAGCCTCCCCTTCTCCGCCTGCCACTTGATCCCCGGGAGGGCTGGCTCCTGTGCGCGTGTGCCTGTCTTCTTTTTGGCACTTTTGACAGCCTGCTTGCCATCATGCTTCCGCGGGGATCTGCGGAGCTTGGGGGAGTTGGCCTTGGGCATCGGAGATTATCAATAGAGAGTGGAAGATTTTAAGGGACTGTGTGTGGGGTATAATGAGCGTGGACGTCGCGGAAGGCTGCAACAGTGAAAAAAACTGCCGTCGTGACTGTCAGTCACAGCGGCAGGGTGCCGAGTGTCTGCTGAAATCACCTGACGAGAAGCGTCCGGCGAAAAAGCGCAAAAGCGTCCGGCGCGTTTAACTTTGAACTCCCCTATTGAGTCTCTTGTTGAGAATTTGTTCTGTCACATTTTGGTAGACCAAGAGACTGCGTGTGGAAAAAATACATCCCTTGAGAAAGCAAAAATCCAAGAAGAGAGCTAATTCACTCAGATGTCACAGAGAGCTCGGGCCAATATTCCTTTTAGACTAGGAGACCAATGAAGAAGATGCCTCTTCATCGCAACAGTCTACACCTGATCTGACGCCCTCCACCGACTGAACCATTCATAGCTCTACGGGAAGTGGCACAGAATTGAGGGCCATCCCCATGTCAACAAAGCCGATCCATCCAATGTTTCGTTGGTCATCTATAATATTTATGGGCGCTTTTCACTGAAATATGTACACATTTTCAAGGGAAAAAGTAACAAGACCTGATACCGATGAAGATATAACCGAACTCCTGTCTGTTCCACACATACCTATCATCATACCAGACAGTTTGGGCACCGGAAACAATATCCCAGTTCCCCCTCATTTATCGGATCCAAGTACACCTCTGACTGAGATTCTAAACACCGGAGATCCTGAAGCTTGCGACCCAGAGGACACACCGGCTCCCGAAGGCATCGTTGAGCTCTTTTTGGAAGAAATGTTGGCCACAGTTAAGGACCAGACAGAACGACATGGTCAGCCAGAATGCTATAATAAACACAAGACATTCTGGATTCTACAGCCTGATCTGTGGTTCACTCTAGAGGAATATAAGTACACACCAACTCTGCTATCCCCCGAGCCTTTGTATCACCCTCAGGTCTTTGTCTGACTTCCAAACACGTTGCTGCCCAGAGACTTCAAGATCCGGTGTCCGTATTGTGATGGGGGGATGGGCCCAAGCGGTATGTGCTTGTTATCTCTCTCAATGTCGAAACTACAGCACTTTGCATGTATTGGTGAAAATGTTGAAAAAAAAAATCACAGCTGCACGTGACCCTTGCTGGTTCTGCCGAAGTCTTTTGGACAGTGAAACACGTGAAAATCCAGTCAAATTAATGAGTCTGAGCCTTCTCAAGGTTCCTGGAGAGTGCAAAGTAATCCCGGGTCAGATTTGGATGTTGAAAGAGAGTGGATGGACCCAGCACGCTCGGCATGAATCACATGAAGCTGTTAAAAATTTTCAACATTTTCACGAATACATGCAAAACGCTGTAAACTGAAATGTAATTCTCTGAAAGGCTGGAACTCCAATCCTGCCACTTGCCGTGTTGTCAGTCTCGAGTCTTGACTCATGCTACTATGTATTATCAAGATACTTCAAATGTGGGGGCAAGTCAGTGGGCTGCAAGCAATCTTGTAGTTTGTATCATGACAAGATTCTGGCACAACTGCTGGTACATCTGCGCAACAAATTCCCAGGTAGGTTTGTACCAATCAACAAAGGATATTGACTAATACCCATGTAGCATTTCTGACTCACCGGAGCGGGATCGACAAGAATTTGATGACCTTGATTTGGAGCGATATCGCTTCTGGTTTAACTCCCCGGCTTGGGAGAAGATTCTGAGGGAATCACGATCTTGCTGAGCATCCTATGTGCACGCATTGAAAGCCTGCCCACCAACAGATTTACCACAGACTCTGGATGGATGTATTCTTGACCTTCTCCAACAGGCTTTGCAGGCTTCTCACCTTTCGGGTGGTATTTGAACCAATTTTACATCAACTATATGGGGAGTGTCAAACCAAGACAAGATCAGGTGATGTCCGCTTTCTCCGCTCGCCTCATTTCATGGGACCGAAGTTACAAGACTATTAAATATATCGCGCGACTGGATGGTGTGTGAATTTTCGGAAGTCTGTGGATCATGACCAATGAGTTTGAGCAAATCCACCAAAGGATTTTTGCGCCAACAGACCACCTTCAGCATATTGAATGACCACTCCAAGACGTTGTTTGGTCCCTGCATGAGCATGCACATGAGCCTATTTCACTCTTGTGGAGGGATAATGTTGCCGTAGACGGTCAGTTTGCTGAACGGGTAATTCCAACTTTGCATGTTGGTCCTGCCAACACTCATTCCCCATCCACTGCTTTTCCTCCTGCCCAAATCCCGGACAATCCCAACATTCACCTCGCCACATCCATCCGGCTCATTGATGAAATGTACTTGTCGATTATGTTGATCATCAGAGATGAGACAACAAAGAAAACAATGACAGTAGGATTTTCCTTTGAGTGGGATTGGCGAGTCAGCCCAAGCGGCCACTTTCCTACTGCTATGATTTTGCAACAAAATCCCGTATAGGTGAAAAATAATTATGTCCCCCACCTCCAGTGATTGCGGCTGATATTTGTCTCAAACAGATCTACCATATCCACAAGCCTGCACATATACCAGCGTCACTCAAGGCCTTGTTTCTGTGGAGCCGTGTGCTCAAAGTTGGTCATCACATCCAGGGAAATCTCAATCTCTTTTATGGGAACTGCGGTCCTCCCCAGACCAAGGAATAAACTCCCAGGCAACGGGCTGGTACTCTAGCAAAATCCAAGTGCCTTATTCCCCATCCTGCAGTTTCCTTCCAGCGCAGATATCAGAGGCGGTTCTGAGACGAAATTTGTATGACCATCAAGATCTTTGTTGCTCCAATTGGTGTCGCCCAAATATCTCGGCCGACCAGCAGCAATATTTGATTCGAAGTGCATGGGTTTCGCTCCAGATCTACAAGGCAGTTGTTGAACGCCCGCCCACTGGAGCTAGGCTGACTCCAACTGGCCTTCCTGGTGAGAAATCACCCTCTGCAACGGCAAGATGAATGCAGCCCACGGAGTTTTCCTCACAGAAATTCCTGTTTCAAACATTTCGGATGCAGATCTTAACCCGAAACTCATCAACATATCAGTCTCTTGTAGACAGACACTTCATACAATATAACTCGTTGTATGAAGTCTGTTCCTTACCGTGCGGGTCTGATCACATACCAACGTTATCACGCAATCACGGAGTTTGAAAGGTACGCCTGGGGAACTGACCCGACACGAGTTCAAGCCGCGTAAGTGGCAGCCATTATGTCTACCCCATTAACTCCTACTGAGATATTTAGCATGTTGATACCTGTGTATATTAATTCCTGAGATGATTATTGCCTCCAATTGTGCTCATTTTCTAGGTGCAGTTAAAATAAGAACTGAATGCTATACCAGGTCTTGACTGGAAGGTAAGTGAGGAATTCACCAACCATGTGAATTGGTATAGATCCAGGCCAGGAGCCTTGAATTTGTTTTGGAGGATGCCCATCGTTGGACGCCCGCCAAATCAACCTAAATCAGTTGATGGTGTCGGTGCAGAAGGTTCAGATGGACTTGTTTGTTGTCTAGTAAGTGTGAGGAATATGCATGAATATGCATGCTGGACCTTTAGGCAGGGATGTGATACATTTGGACTGGGCGGGAAGAGAGAGAACACATTGTAGAAGGAGGCGACATGTCGTCAATTAATCACATGTCATTTCAAACACCGTGATTGCGTAATAACGTCAGTACACGATCAGACCCCCGCGGTAACAACTAGACTATCAACGCAGTCATCACGGTTGAGAAAATTCTCACGCCATCATTCATCTCTCATTATCATAGCCATTCACTTGACACTGGGGACAAGCAGCAATATACAGGGGCCGGATATTGCCAGTATATAGGTAGTATATTTCAAATATCCTCAGTATATACTGAGAATATCCAGGGGCCGGATATGTTCAGGATATTTGATATATGCTTACTAAATGCTCAAAATATCTGGGGCCTGGATATGCTCAGGATATTGTGACAATATACTTGCAATATCCTGAGTCCCAATATGGTAACCATCAGACCTCCGTATATTGTGATTATATTGCAGCCAAACAGCCCATAAATAGCCTTCTTCATATAGTAATAATCATCTCAGAGAGTAATGACCCTAGATACAGGGTTATCAATAGAAACCATGTAACCTAAAATTAAAATTGCTTGCAAGGTGGGAAGTTTTTTATCCAATATGATAACAAAATGCATACGAAACCAAGATGGAAACAAAGCTGCAACACTTTCAGCAACTTTGTCTCTTCTTATGTTTGATCCCTTTCTTCGGAGAATCAACTGGTGTTTACACTGATTCTCTCTGGTTCCAACTCCTGAGGAACCAGTAAGGCACCAAGCTGATCTTGTCCTTGCTGGGCAAATATTCAAGTTAATGAATTGGATACTACTAAGGATCACATGATCATAAAACCGGGTTTTATGATCATGTGATTTCTTCTGTTCTTATTGTGGCTGTCCGCATCTACAGGATAGCCACACATCATTCCTTTCCTTCTCTCATCCTCACCTTGCAACCAGAACAAGAACATAACTTTTTGGTAAAGGCAAAGCTCACAATCTGCACCTGAACCTGCCCAACCTACAGATATAGGTTTGTCAACAGAGTTGAGCCAAAACTGTGGTGGAGAGGAAAGGATGGAAATCAGCTGAAACAAACAGACCACACGTAGGGAGGCTCGCACTGTCTACTTTTGGTTGGGGGCACTTCAAGGGACACTATACGAGCATTTTTGGTCTTTTGACTCAAGGAAAATATCTCACGGTTCATGAGAAAAATGCTCGGATCACAAAACGGAGACCCAGGGCATCTAGCCCTTGAAAATCCGAATCAATTTCACTATATATGTACAGGGTTTCGTTGAGGTATTGAAGAGATAGCGCTCACATGAGATCTGCTTGGAAACACTCAATTTGTTTGTATTGATGGCCCACGCCAACTTTGTCACAAACGGAAATAACATCGTAGGTAGGAGCTTCTTATACAATGGTTCTATCTTGTTGCTTACAGAAGAATCAGATTCAAAAATGTTCTCAGATGTTAATTTTTTTTTGATTGTAGTCTGGAGAGTACGCAGGAAGGAATTTGAGGCAGTAGCCACTACAGATGAGTAGTGTGAGTGTGTTATCTTCCTGTGCCTCCAGATTGGCGCGGCCAATGATCCCCAAGCAACGAACAATGATGAAACCAGCCCAGTGTGCTCTGAGTTGTAACTGAGAATGCTACCTCAAGTAAATGTATATAAATGGATGTGTCATCTTCCTGTGCCTCCAGATTGGCGCGGCCAATGATCCCCAAGCAACGAACAAATGTTTTGATGGCTGAAAATGCCAACTCTATCGGATTGTAGTCTGGAGAGTATGTGGGAAGGAATTTGAGGCAGTAGCCACTACAGATAAGTAGTGTGAGTGTGTTAGACAGATTTGATATGTACCAGGCTTTGATGACTTCACGGATGGAAGGATCCTTGTGAATATGTGCATTGTCCATCACAATGACAGATCCTTGTGGCATGAATCTGTCCATGCGGTCCAGAAGGTTGAAAATGAACTCTAGAAAAAGTTCTGCAGTGAATGAGCCTTCAACAACCTTTGCATAGATCATCCCATCAATGGTTAGAGCTGGCAGCAGAGAATATCTGCCTGAATACTGAGGTCTATTGAACAGAGGATTAGGGTGCATGACCTGCCTCCTACCATGCATTTTTTCTCCTATTTCCATCTGTGAGAGGATATTTGATCATTAATTTGCATCACATCAACAAAATCTGTAGTTTTGATCCATGTACAAATCATCCCCAACTCATGTACATCTGTTATAACAACAATACTCCTTGTCTCTTACCGTCATGTCATGTTTATTTCTTCAACCACCTGCTTTGGCAGCAGGCTATCCTTGGATTCCTGTTCTCTATCTACCCGCTTTGGCAGCAGGTGGTTGGAGGCAGCCTGCTTTAGCAGCGGGCTGTGCATTCATTTCTATTCTCTATGAGGCAGCCTGCTTTAGCAGCAGGCTGTCTTTCATTTCTATTCTCTATTCACCTGGAAGTGTCTGGAGGCAGCTAGCTGTGATGATGTGATGACACCTATGTTGTTGTATCTGGAAAGGAGGAGAAGTCAAATTTTCCTACACTGGAAAGTGTGAAGGTGAGCTCACCAGTTGCTTAGCACCTCATATCTGTAGGTTGGGCAGGTTCAGGTGCAGATTGTGAGCTTTGCCTTTACCAAAAAGTTATGTTCTTGTTCTGGTTGCAAGGTGAGGATGAGAGAAGGAAAGGAATGATGTGTGGCTATCCTGCAGATGCGGACAGCCACAACAAGAACAGAAGAAATCACGTGATTGTAAAACCCGGTTTTATGATCATGTGATCCTTAGTAGTATCCAATTCATTAACTTGAATATTTGCCCAGCAAGGACAAGATCAGCTTGGTGCCTTACTGGTTCCTCAGGAGTTGGAACCAGAGAGAATCAGTGTAAACACCAGTTGATTCTCCGAAGAAAGGGATCAAACATAAGAAGAGACAAAGTTGCTGAAAGTGTTGCAGCTTTGTTTCCATCTTGGTTTCGTATGCATTTTGTTATCATATTGGATAAAAAACTTCCCACCTTGCAAGCAATTTTAATTTTAGGTTACATGGTTTCTATTGATAACCCTGTATCTAGGGTCATTACTCTCTGAGATGATTATTACTATATGAAGAAGGCTATTTATGGGCTGTTTGGCTGCAATATAATCACAATATACGGAGGTCTGATGGTTACCACATTGGGACTCAGGATATTGCAAGTATATTGTCACAATATCCTGAGCATATCCAGGCCCCAGATATTTTGAGCATTTAGTAAGCATATATCAAGTATCCTGAACATATCCGGCCCCTGGATATTCTCAGTATATACTGAGGATATTTGAAATATACTACCTATATACTGGCAATATCCGGCCCCGTATATTGCTGCTTGTCCCCAGTGTGAAGAGATGGGTTCGCCACCCTTCAATATTGCAGTGGATCTTGCATGTCTCGTTGCGCGAGAAGAATATATCCAGAGAAGCTAGACCTCTTTAGTGGTGGGTCCAAAGATCCTTCTCCTATGTGTAAGGGCAACCTCGAGGCCCGAGGATACTCAAGAGTCCTAGCGAGGGAGATCCAAAGTATATGAATAAGTACACAATGATACAGGAAAGTATAGCGCACCTAGCGAGGGAGATCCAAAGAGAAGAAACTCTGAGGATTCCCACGCCAGAGCGGAGTCTAAATAGCTACTGTACAGAGACATGTGACCGGAGCGATCGGCAGAGATCCCGGGCTTGATCACAGGCATGGTGCCATGGGGAGATACCAGAGGGGTGTCGGTGGGGGGTTCCCCTGACACTATGGATGTTGATTTGACCACTGATCAATATTCAGACTCGCAATTCCATTGTGGACTGCAATCCCGAGTCAGAGTCGGAGCCCAAGGATTCTGACTCAGACTCAGACTCCAAGTTATAACCAGGCTCCTACCCACCACACGTTACGGGGTTGGGGAATCTCTGTGGTGGTATTTTTCGTCTAAATCTCTGTAGTAAGACAAAAATACAAATAGATCAAAAAAAGTCATCATTACAAGTCCTAAAATGGAATTTTTGGAATCGTTCAATGGGATTTTCTAGCCCCAAAATTCAGTAGTTTTGCAGACCAACTTCCCATTAGGAAATACACCATTCAGAACATTGCTGTATTCCATTGATGGGCTGTGGGGTCTGGCCCGTGCCCCACAGCCCTGCAGTTTTCGCTCGTGACTAGCATACTGCCTCATTCTTCCCGCAGCGATATCATTGGTAGATATTGATTTTTTGGCATGTGACCAATGTGATGTGATATTGATTCCGAGTGGCCGGCAGATAACATCTGTAAACAGAATAGCCACAATTTCGAGAAATGGTGTGGGGCACGTGTGGCAGCGAGCAGGGTCACAACAGCTGAAGAAGGTAGTGACACAGATGTGAACAGGGAGGGCCCAGGGATGAGGGCGGGGTTGCCAGTGCACCTCGTAAAAATGAATGAAATGAAATGCCCCAGGTGGGAGTGGAACCCGCAACAATCCCTGTGTAAGTTGTGAATCAGAGTGCCATTTCTCGCCGGTGATCACTATGATCTACAGGGGCTATGATAGAAAAAAAAGCAGTCCCATTGGGACACATCAAATTGTTGCTGCTGTAGACAGAGGGCCGCCGAGGTGACAGGGGGGCTGGTTTTTTAGATTGCACAGGCATGGGTTGTATTATGTATGATATAATTTGAGGAACCATTGGATGCATGGTGGGGAAAGGTATAGCAAGGAGTGGGCGAGGGTCCCAAGCCTTGGCTGAGTTTGTATTTTGAATCAGTGATATCTTACTGTAGGCCCAAACAAGCTACATGTCAGCAGTGAATTTTTAAAATTCAATTAGCGCTGTGAGGACAGATGGATACTGGATTGAAAGGTGAATTTTTTGCTGGTCTAAAAAGCGATTGTCTCCAGTCTAACCTTACTGACACTAGTTGTATGAGATGATCAAGGCACAATTGGATGTATGGCCCGGGACGAGGTGTGTAGCGTGAATTGGGCGAGGGACCCGAGCCGACCAAAGGTCGGGCGAGGGTTCCGAGCCTTGGTTTGTATTTTGATTTGGTAATACTTTAGTGGCTCAGATACCAGTTGAGGAAAGAGGGTCAGTAAAATAGTGTCTGTCTGTTCGAAGCTTATAAACTCTGTTAGCAGTCGACACAACTTTGACAGTCAACAACAAACGATGTGGACAACTTATTGGCCATGTTGACGTGGTTTGAATACACTCAACAGAGTTGCAAGGGCACATGGTACCCCGGCAGGTCCTTGTACGTATTTAAACCGCTCTATGCACCTCTAATATGGGATGCATCAAACTTACAAGCAGGTCTTTGCGGTATTTGTGTGTTGTTCAACATTCTTAGATGACTGAGTGATGCCTAAGGATGTGATGGTAATGTATCTTGGCCAACAAGTTGAACCAGTGTGGCCACAAAATAAAAGGCATATATTTATACAGTCTCTCGCACTGGGAACCACTTGGGAAGTCAAATCCTCCTTCATTAACATCCCAAGGTATGTTACCCTTATACCACTATACCATATCTTGATCCAGTCATCAAGTGTGATGAAGGCATGAGTAGGCTATGAGATTTTGAATTGTATGTTATCCAGGGGTGGGTTGTTGCCCTTGACAGCACAGCTTTATTATGTGGCTGCACATCTCCCTTTCTCGCTTGCTTCTTCTAAAGAAAGGCAAGGAGGGTGCACGCAGGTTTGGTTGGGAGTGTGTGAGGTTGCCTCCTATTGGTTGCTTAGATTTATCTTTTGACAGCGGAAAATATTATCCCATGCATTATTCATGACTTTGGATGTGCAAATGGGCCTTGTAGTCTAGCTGGTATGATGCCCAGAAAGTCTAATGTGACTAATTCTTTAAGCTCTTTTAGAAGGTTCTCCATTTGAACCGGGGTTCAGCTGATATTGTTTTGGATTGAGGATTTTTGTTTTATATCTTAACCATTTCTTTCATTGATCTTGAGTGCATCAATTGGAATAGTCGTTTTCATGGTTCACCTTTTTTCTGGCCCTTTTTGTCTCCCTGTCTGCATTCCGTTTTGTGCTCCTTTGTCTTTTTGCAAGTGTACATTTGAGAAACCTTTTCTGGTGCTCAATCTCTGGTAACATGGGTTTCCTGGCAGAATGCAAAAAAAGGTGAAACAAGAGTGTAAAAAAGGGCTAATTTAAATGAATATTTTGATACTTTGATTGTTGTATGATTTTGGAAGTGCACCGTGATGTGGTTTCTCATGCAGTAGCCAACCATTAGCATTCTGAATCGATAAGATTCTCCTTGTTTCAATTGACCACCTTCGAATACAGTCCTGCATTTACGATCTATCATCGAACTATGTATGCTTGTCGTAATTATCCCCGGGTTGCGTGGAACGAGGTTGAATGCTGTGAACCTATCGACTCATCCAACAACTTGGTACTGAGAAACCAATAAGCGGGTAAGGAATGACCCTTTCAGTGGCTTGCTCACAGACTGACCATGCCAATCGTAGCCAACAACAGCGGCAGTTAAGTGCTCCATTCTTCGCCCTCTAGAAGGTGCTCCAGATGGTTTCTCATCAGGAAGGACACTCAGTCAATGTAGTTCCCCCGACTCACACCAAAACCGTCTCAGGGGTTCCAACTATTGAGTACTGTAGAATGCAGTCAGTAATACCAATGTCAACAACACCAACAACAACCAAGTCTAGTCGGCAGAGAAATGGGAGGATAATGTGAGAATCATATTTGATGATTTAGTGAGGTGTATTGAGTCGAGATATCCAATAACTGACAGCGATGATGAGTGCAACGACAAGGTAGACTGGGGCTATTTTCTCCATGGCATTGTGCCAGGGAGGTTGCATCACCGAGTTTCACTATAGAGGTGTTTCCGATGAGCATCCGAGCTTGTGCCAGTTGTATGGCAGTATTCATTGCCGGTGCAGATGCTGACCAGCAGGACCATAGGAGACTTGTTGACTGCTTCAGTCCAGGCGAAGGTTATCAAGTGCAGCACTGCAAAGCTGTAGGTGGTTCCAGTTAAGATGTATATCTGTGCATTATATATTTCGAGTGGCAGTATTCTTCCTGTGACGACCTTATAGGGTTAGTATCTGGAGATCTCAAAGAGCCGGCAAGTGGTGCGGAGCAAAGTTGACGCCACCTTTGTTTTAAACTCCGACCTAGGTAATATTTGTCAGGAGTTGCCGGTGCCATACAGACTTGACCACGTCTGAATGTCAGCGGTTATCGGTGGAGTTGTCTGGAGATGTGATTAAGACAAAGGTGGCCTCAACTTTGTTCCGTTCTATTACCATGGAATCCATGGACAGAAAAATTTGTGTCACAGTACCTGGGCACGTTGCTCAGGAAGCATGTCACTTGTGGAGTTGTGAATCCATCACACAAGACATCCTTTTATCTGCCACGTTGATCTTTATCGATTGCAAGATTCACTATGGCAGACAAGGTCATGGTTTATGCTTGAAAGTCTTGCAGCCTAGTTATTCAGTGTGCGCCTGGGGTTCATGGCTGCAAGTGCCTCGAAAGGAAAAAAATTGTACATTGTGTGTGGACTCCACTGTTGTACGTTTGTCCAGAACCGCAGGGTATAATATTTGACTTGGGAAATGCCAGGGTATCCGCACTCATTGCAGGTATGAAGATTTTAGCTCTGGTGATTACTGCATTCACTCTAAACAAATGTCTACCTCACAGGGATTCGGGCTTATCATGACATTTGAATGGAAGCTGTAGGGAATAAATGCAACATATTCCTCGTCGATTTCATCAAGCAGGTGACTGGAAAAGAGATGCATGTAAGACAGATAGCGGACCAAGTCAAGCGAATGAAGCAGGGGCGCATTGCAGTCGATGCAGAGAGTTGCGATTATTTCCTTCTCATCTGAGCAGGCTAACTCCAACTACAGTTATAAGATTGATCTGCTGGAGAGCTCTCGACAAGCATGGTGCTCGATCTCATTGTTCATTGGTTGGACGACTGACAATCAATGTGGTTGCTAGTAGCCGTTGTATACCTTCGCAAATGGGGGTCAGGTCATGTGTATCTCGTCGGGTTTTCTGAATATTTTTCTCACGAGTAGGTGGGCCCCAATATTGGATTCGGCTCGATGGCTCGTTTCGAGGCCACACAGGCCACGTAAAAGACTGAACTTGTGATTTGCGGTCTCCAAAACAAATTCATTTTCAGGACAAGATCGGAGACTACTGGTTTGAGGTTGTGAGCGGGCACAGAAGGGTTTTTTTGTCCCACATCTTTATGGATAGGCTGTACCCAGACGCATCCCGAACACACTGTGACATGGAGCTCCATGAATTAGCTGAGTTGCGGAAGAACATAGATGCCGACCACCAGGAAAACAGAAATCCACGGAAAGGCACCACTTGTTGATCAAAACGACTGAATTATTGATGCCGTTCATGGAACTCCATGTCACGGTGTGTTCGGGATGCGTCTGGGTACAGTCTATCCATAAAGATGTGGGACAAAAAACCCTTCCATGCCTGCTCACGACCTCAAACCAGTAGTCTCCGATCTTGTCCTGAAAAGACGATGGGGGTTATATACCTTTGCAAATGTACCAGGACAAAGTGCTGGTGTCTGCTATGCTGGCAAGTAGTGCATACCTCCCTCCAGAAACCTATGATGTGGCACCGATGAGGTCTTGTGGTCAGAAGTTATGGTGTCTACGGCATGTTGCTCTTGCTAACTGTCTGTCAGTCAAGGGTGGTTCTTGATCTCAACATCATCAGTTGGACGACCTGTAGTCAATGTGGTTGCTAGTAGCCTTTGCATACCTTCATCAATATACTGGGATGAAGCACAGGTGCCTGCTGTGCTAGCGAGTAGTGCCTCCCTCCCTCCAGACACCTATACAATGTGGCACAGATGAGGCTCTGTGGTGAGAAATTATTGTCCACCTCATGTCGCTCTTGCTAATTGTTTGTCAGTTGTATCGGCAAATGTGGCAACATTTGAAAGGCTTGAGTGCTGAGCTGTAATGCCCTCTAAATACCATGGCATCATGAGTGTGGTACAGTTAATTGTTTCGCTTTGCTTGCACACGTGGTCGAGATCCACAAACCTGGACCCCTCTGTGATAAATAAGGGGCAAATAAATGTGCAGAAAACTTCTGAAAAGGTTCAATCACAAAAGATAGAGGTCAGATTTGACGACCGTGTCGAGTATTTGTAATTTGACTCTTTGAGTGCAATTGCCATTGAGTAGATCTACAGCAAATCACATGAACTCCTTGGCGTGTTTTTCCTTTAGCCATCAAAATTTTAAGACTGACTACACGCACGGGAGTGCAACCTCCGTAGATCAAGGTGATCAACTGCCAGACTGATGTCTCCTATTAACTGTTGTGGGTTCGACTCCTGTCGGGGGCATAGTAAAAGATGGAAGTGGGATTTTTTTTTTCTCTTTCATTATAGATTGTGGAACTAAAGCATTGGAAACATGTGTGGAGAGAGAAGTTTTGGTTAAAAAAAAAAAAAAAAAGCTAGGAGATGGGATGGAGTTCTCTTTATAAAATATTGTTTTCCAAAGCCTTTGGACTCCAACAGGCAATCAGCGAGGATTTGAACACCTGGTAGTACTCCACACCCCGGTGTGCTCTTGTGTTTTGAATTGTGTGGCGAGAGATGGCTCCTCTTCTGAAGTTCTGGAGACATGAAATTACGAGTCCTAAAATGGAATTTTTGGAATCGTTCAATGGGATTTTCTAGCCCCAAAATTCAGTAGTTTTGCAGACCAATTTCCCATTAGGAAATACACCATTCAGAACATTGCTGTATTCCATTGATGGGCTGTGGGGTCTGGCCCGTGCCCCACAGCCCTGCAGTTTTCGCTCGTGACTAGCATACTGCCTCATTCTTCCCGCAGCGATATCATTGGTAGATATTGATTTTTTGGCATGTGACCAATGTGATGTGATATTGATTCCGAGTGGCCAGCAGATAACATCTGTAAACAGCATAGCCACGAGTTCAAGAAATGGTGTGCCCTGCAGCGGTGAGCAGAAAGGCTGCAGGGTCATAACAGCTGTTGTAGTTTCTTAAGGAATCAGACAAAGTTTAGTGTAAAATTCAATGATAATTGTAGTGGTTGGCTGAGCTCTGCAAACACTTGTACAATACAAGTAGGTAATTGTGACATATGCAATGCACTGGTTGCGGACTTGTATCTGGGTGGTCGACAGGTGTGACATGATTCTGGCCTACATATTTTTTAAAAGCAAAATAGGTTCTCCAGCTACGTTCGAAAACACTCGAACAGAGCATTGTGCTAGTGCAAAGTATAAACAAACCTATACTACTTATGAATGCCCGCATGCTCATTTGTATGTATTTATATCCGACGTCCCCGATTAGGACTCGTATTGCCATGCGGAGCAATGGCCCTCAAAGCCACGTATGGTAGACATGTGTCACGCTCAAGGCTCAAGAACACCCAATGGACGCACAATGCGGATTGGAGGTGCTCGGTAAGAGTGAGGCTCGAAGAATGATGGAATAAAAGACTAAGGAATACAAGCGACTAGCTACACTACTTATACTGTTCAACTGTGGCTATGTAACTAGGGCTAATAATATATACAATAGAGTGTCCATGTGCTACAAGCACCATAACTATGTGTTCTGAGTAATAAACATGCTGGAACCATGTGTTCTGAGTAAGAAACGTCCTGAAGCCATGTGTTCTGAGTAATGCCCATGCATACTCCACATGTCCGCAGCATGACACCTGTCAGCTGTCCGATCACTAATCCGTCGTGCTTCATTGGCATGTTCCTGTGGGAACCCGATCCCTGGCTGTCCGATCACTGATGACTCAAGCATAGCCTTGGTGTTTAAATAGATGAGCGCTTGATTAGGCGCTTAGATAAGGCGTTGTCGCGATTAAATAGCGTCTAAATAGTGACATTACCCCCCTCCTAGGGTCGGCGTCCCGACGACCGTGGAATAATTAAATTTCGACTGAAGTACCCGCGCGAGCATCCTTCGTTAGGGAACTTCTCCACGATTTTCTTCTGTCTCGTGATAGGGTCGTATAAATAACGTGTCGGATAGTTGGCCGATTCCTGCTTCGGCTTATACCGCTTGATTAAATAATCCCAGTGCCCCAGCGGCAAGACCGGAATCCCATCGGTCTGCGGCTGTTCCCGGGCAATCAAACCCTCTGCGTCCTGCACGTCCTTGGGTGGCATCAAGCCTAGGCGTCTAAGTTCAGCGGCTAGCGCCTTCTTCTCATCGTCGGACATCCCATCTATGACCTTGGCGAGCGTGACATGGTTGGCATTTAGGTTGTGCTTGACATTATATCTGTCCAAGAGCTCCTGTGCGTTCGCCAAGTTTCGTCGCGGCTCCCAATTCCGTTCTCCAATCAGGTATCCCTTCCACTTGATTAAATACTGGTATCCTCGTCCACGTTTCCTGTGGTTGAGGATCTCCTCCACTTCGTACTCCTTCTCTCCCTGCACCATCTGCGGTCCCGGCCACTTCTCTTTTCGTCCCTCGGGCGGTTCCACGTAAGGTGTGAGAAGTGCCTCGTTGAAGACCGGATATGTCTGATCCGTCTCCGGCAGTCTCAGCTTCCACGCCGAAGCCCCGGCCTTCTCCAGGATCTCGTAAGGCCCCAGCCTGAGATCGTCTATCTTCTTGGTTGGTCGGTCCATCTCGATATTGGTTCCTTCAACCCAGACCTTGTCTCCGACCTTAAATACAGGCGGCTCGCGCCTATGTGCGTCATAATACTTCTTCATCTTCTTCTGGGTTTTCTCAAGAGCGACCGATGCTTCATCGCGGATCCTCTTCATTTTCTGTGCGAAGTCGTTCGCGGCTTCATTGCGCGACTCAACTGAGTTCTCTATCCCCTTCCAGGGGTGATAGCCCGTATTCGTATAAAAAGGCGACATGCTCATTGACGAGCTTGTCTTGTCGTGGTGAGTAAACTCGGCCAGGGCGAGCCACTCAGCCCAGTCCGACTGCCGGTGATTGACGAAGATTCGGAGATATTTCTCAATCTCTTGATTCATTCGCTCTGTCTGTCCGTCTGTCGCCGGATGATAGGCTGTGCTCGGGTTCATCTCTATGCCGAGAAGCCGGTTAAGCTCTCGCATGAACCCGGATAAATATCGTGTGTCCCGATCCGATATAATTTTACGGGGGATGCCGTGATATCTAATCACGCGATCCCGGGTGAGTCGGGCGACACCTTCACTCGTCAGCTCCATGTTCGTTGCCTCACAATGCAGCATCTTCGTGTAAGTGTCGACCCAGACTTGGATGGATGGCGTTCAAGCCATTGCTGACCGGCAGCGGACTGATAAGATCCATGGATATAATCTGCCAAGGCCCCTCGGCGATCTTGTGCATGTTAAGCTTTCCCTGCTTGTACCGGTGCACTCGAGTCCTTTGGCAAGCCTCGCAGGCCTTTATATATTCGGCAACCTGGTTTCCCAGTCTTGGCCACCAATAATTACGCTCCACCATTTCCTGCGTGCGGTTCTCTCCGGGATGGCCAAGCATGGGCAGGTCGTGATGGAGTCCGATAATCTTATCGCGTAACTCCTGATTCCGGGGTACATATATAAGTCCGTTGTAATATATAATACTGTCCTTCTTTTCCCAGGCTGGTAGCTTTTTCTCGAGCGCCAGCTTAACGCTCTTATCGATTTTCTTCTCCTTTATTATCTTTTCCAAGATCCCTGCCTCTGGCCCTTCCAGCACTATGTCCTGTGCTCGGAAATACTCTGGCTTCAGCAGAACAACATTGTTGTTGTCGTCTTTCCCTTGGTCGTGATCCGATCTCCGAGATAAGTGATCTGCCTTCTTGTTCAACGCTCCGGGCCGGTGGTGCAACGTGAAATCGAACTCCGCCAGTTCCTGAATCCACCGAGCCTGTCTGCGATTAACCTTCTGAGGCTTCTTGAAATATTCGAGATTTTGATGATCAGTAAAGATCTCGAACGTTTGGCTTGCGCCCATCAACAACTCCCGCCACTCGTCCAGTGCGGTCATGATCGCGAGCATCTCTTTGTCATAGATCTTGTAGTTCCGCTCAGTCTCATTGAGTCCATGAGACATGAAAGCAACAGGGCGCCATTCGCCCTCCTGCTCCTGTGCGAGCTCCGCTCCTATAGCTCCGTCTGATGTGTCTGCCTCGACTCGGAACTTCCCGTGATCTGTGGGAAGCACCAGTACGGTGTCTTCGGCGATGCGATCCTTGAGCCTTTGGAATGCTCAGCTCCAGCCTTCCTTCTCAGTCAACCTCGTCATCGGCTTCACTATCTCCGCGTATCCTCGGATGAAGCGGCGATAGAAGTTTGTGAAACCTAAGAACGCCTGTGTCTGCTTAAGGTTCTTCGGTTCCGGCCACTCCATCACGCCCTTGATCTTCACCGGGTCCATCTTCATTGAGTTGTAGGAAATGACGACTCCTAGATACTCGATCTCCGTCTTCTCAAAGTCGCACTTCTCTGGTTTGAGAAAGAGCTTGTTGTCTTGCAGGATTTTAAGTACCCGCTTCGTCAGTGTCCTCCAAGTTGTCGGTGAAGATAAGGATATCGTCCAGGTAGACTATGACCTTTCCCTCGTTTATGAGTTCTCGAAGGATGTCGTTCATCATTGTCTGGAACGTTGCCGGGGAATTCGTCAGGCCGAAGAACATCACGAGCGGCTCGAACAGCCCTCAGTTCGTCCTGAACGCCGCTTTCCACTCATCTCCCTCCCTGATCCGCACGTTGTTGTACCCTCATCGGATATCCAACTTCGTGAAGTACTTGGCGCCACGGAGCTTATTTACGAGCTCCGAGATTAGCGGAAGTGGATAACGATTTTTAATTGTCATCTCGTTGAGCTTCCGGTAATCCTGGACTGGTCATAGGCTGCCATCCTTTTTCTTTACGAAGAAGAACGCCGAAGCCATAGGTGACTTCGAGGGTCGGATCCTCCCACTCTTCAGGTTCTCCTCCAGGAACTCATTCAACTTCCCCTGCTCCATGACCGAGAGCGGATAGATCTTGCAATCTACAGCCTTTGATCCTGGCTTAAGCTCGATTGTGTGATCCCACGGCCTTTTCTCGGGCATGGCGTCGAACGATTCCTTTGCGAACACCTTCACAAACTCGTGGTACTCCTCTGGGACCTTCCCTTCGGTCATGCGCTCCTTCCCACGATTCGCTTCCTCTGCCATCTGCTGCGCCTGTGATCCTTGCGCACGCAGATCAATCTGTTCCGCAAAGTCGACCAATAGGATCGACTCGCCGTCTTCCAACTTCTCTTCCTCCGTGGACAATCCAGTTCGGTACTCCGTGCCGTGCATGTTGCACTAGGGAGGACAGCGACTGAACACGATCTTTTGTGATCGCCAGTCCACCTCGGGGTTGTGCTTGAACAACCAATCGTACCCAATAAACACGTGAGCCTTGCCCAATCCTGTGACCAAGAACCGTTGGCGCTCAACGTGGGGTCCAACCGAAAGCATCAACTCAACATAGTGAGTGATCTTTCCACGAGAGTTCTCCGTTCCGTCTGCGTTGCGGGCGACGATGTGTACGTCAAGCTCGTGGAGCTCGAAGCCTTCTGCCTTGGCATAATCTCCATCAATGCACGTGGTAGTGCAACCATTATCAAGAAGAGCCTTGACAGCACGCGTCTTCCCGGTGTCCAACGCAGTTAGCATAACAGGAACGAGCATCTCGTGGTGCCGCCTCTGCTTCTGGATTTCCCTCATCTCCTTGGCAAGCCGATCCTCAGGCTGTGCCAGCTTCTGCGCCGCCTCTGTCTTCTTCTGACTCAGCGTCACGCATGTTTTCTTTTGGTTGGGCGCTTCCTCCCGATCCTGGGATTGAGCCCTCACGGCATCACCGTCCTTTTTCGTCGCACTATTTTTCGCACTGGTTTGGGTTCCAGGGGCCTTTTTGAATGCACTCCATCTCTTATTTACTTCGTCCATCTTCCGATTGCGAATATTACGTTTCCGATTCTGATTCTCCAAGATATGTATTTTTTGTTTGTTTTCTACACTAGCTACTAGGAAATCGTTTATGCTCTTTATTTTCTGGGGTATAAATATCATATGCCGGGTCTGTAACTACATTGTTAATATTAATGTCTTTGAGATGTGCATATTTGTTCGTGATAGGGGGCGCCGCTTTGGCCGCAAGCGGGGGCCCCTTTAAAAACCCTTCTCGTGAAGGACGGCTGCGAGAGCCTACAGGTCGTCCTGCGAGTAGTCCTCGGTCTTGATCGACTGGATATTAAACTTCCGCTTGGGAGGCTCTTGGCACTCCCGCTTCATGTGGCCCTCCTTGCCACAGTTATAGCATACAAAAGGGCGGGCAGTCTGCCTGGCCCTGTCCACGTCCATCGGGGCAGTTTCCCCTGGCCCGATCTTCTTTGCGAGATTGGGTGCCGGCCTGAACCCCGGTGATGACTTGGCAGCCGGCACTTGTGCGCGCGCTGGGACCCAGAACATCAGGCTCTGTTGAGCCTCTCGGAGCTTCTTCCGCTCCATGACCCCGCTGATCGCCGTCAGCCTCTTCTTGAGTCCCGCGTAATTCTCTGGGACTTCTACCCCTCCAGCATATAGCTGGTTTCGGACGTCCTCATTCACTAGGTCCTCGAGGGTTTCCACAAGAAAGGTATTGTGGGGGGTGTCCTTGTCGTTCGGGGAGTACCCCGCTTCTTCAGCGTTCAACTCAAACGCCTGGATGAAGTCGGCCAGGGGAGTCTTTCCCTGCCGAGTTGTCATAAGGCGCATGTGCGCCGTCTGCTTGACGTTCTTGTCCTGGAACGTCACCTCTAGATCCGAGATCAGATCATCGAAGTGGTAGAGGCTGTCAAGCCCCTCGCGCAGCATGCGCTTTCGCCAATTACGTGCCCAGTTTGTGGCTGGGCACGAGGCACCATCAGTTCGCCCCAGCAACGAAAGGGTGAACACAATCTTCTTCTTTTTGGAGTCAAACTCCGAGTCGTACGCCCATAGGTAATTAAGGAGGGCGTCGAGGAAGGTTTCCCACTTGCTCTTGTCAGAGCCATCGAAAGTGGGAGGGAGACGGGCGAGGGTGATCCGAGAGGACCTAGTCTCTCTCGGGGCAGGGTCGAGGTCCATAGCGGGCATGTAAGAGGTGGTGCCCTGGTTCTGGTCTTTGTCGGCCATTGGTAATATGAGCGACGGGCGAGGTGGTTGGTAAGGTAGTTGGGCGAGGGCGGAGTAAAATCGGTCAAACGGGGTGAGGGTAGGAAGTTCGGTGGAGCGGTACAAGGAAGTCGACGGGGATGAGGTTCCCGACGAAGAGGAGGTGGATGGGGCGCGGAAGGTCACTGTGTTGGTACGAATCCGCACTCAGCAGTTGATGGAATTGCAACGGTCTCTTGTGACAGAACTACCCTGGGTCTTCTACAACACCCCCGGCGATAGCGAGGCAGTCTTCCCCGAAGGTCCGGCTGGCACTCCTGCGACTGCTATGTGGCTTGGGATGGACTCAACGTTTCCCGTGGCCTAGCGTCTGTCTGTTCGGTAAACAGAAAACAACTGGTGCTGCACTTGTTTAGACTCGCTGTGGACAAGGTAGAGAATCGGCGGGTGGGGAATAGGGAAAATGGAACTTCAAATACAAGAAGCCAAGTAGAGGGTAACAAACCAAGTAGTGGATAGAGGGATGGGGGGGAAAGGGAAAGGAGGTCGAAGGGTAGGGGTGGTACGAAGGTATGAAGGGCAGTCCTATGCCACGCTCAAGGCTCAAGAACACCCAATGGACGCACAATGCGGATTGGAGGTGCTCAGTAAGAGTGAGGCTCGAAGAATGATGGAATAAAAGACTAAGGAATACAAGCAACTAGCTACACTACTTATACTGTTCAACTGTGGCTATGTAACTAGTGCTAATAATATATACAATAGAGCGTCCATGTGCTACAAGCACCATAACCATGTGTTCTGAGTAATAAACATGCTAGAACCATGTGTTCTGAGTAAGAAATGTCCTGAAGCCATGTGTTCTGAGTAATGCCCATGCATACTCCACATGTCCGCAGCATGACACCTGTCAGCTGTCCGATCACTAATCCGTCGTGCTTCATTGGCATGTTCCTGTGGGAACCCGATTCCTGGCTGTCTGATCACTGATGACTCAAGCATAGCCTTGGTGTTTAAATAGATGAGCACTTGATTAGGCGCTTAGATAAGGTGTTGTCGCGATTAGATAGCGTCTAAATCGTGACAACATGTGGTGTTTGACACGACACATGTGATTGCTGATTAAGTGGATAGAAAGTGTCTTCTTCGTCTGTACCTCTTGTCCCGGGCCTGAATAGTCTTGAAGCTCATGCACCTCTCTTCTACCTTTCCAATGATACCCCATAGTCCCTGGTTTGGTTTGTGATTCATCCACAATATCACAATCTGTCTCTCTCTCTCTGGTTTATCCTCGTGGCTAAATGGCTGGATCATGTCCTTCTGTTCAAGTCATCACCAGACTCGGTCTGGACCCAATGCGTGATCAAACATATCCTCAGTTTGGGGTAAAACAGGTCTAAATAGTCTTGTCGTGAATAATTGGGTTCTTCCCACTGTTGCTTGCCAGCAATTGGTATATTGACCTCACAACCTCTTTGGTATGCTGTTTGTGTCCTTGCAAGCAGCCTTAGGCCCTGTATGTCCTAGTTTCTCTGCCACCATCGTCAAGTTTCCTTAGTTAACTAAGATATCTGGTGCCCCATTTGTGAAGGCACCAGTAGAAGTCCTCGTTAACCTCATAGCTTGTGCTAATAGACTGGACCACTCAGTCAGAGTGCCCTGATGGTCCCTCAGTGCGTGTTGACACGCTGAATCACGCAAAATCGCAAAATTCATGTGTACTTGATTTCACGGCTTATCAACGTGTTATACACGAAAAAATGCCATTTTTGACCTTATGACCTGACCCCAAATGAAGGGGTCTCTTGCTTACATCCAACGTGTTTTAAACAATGGTGGCGGCCACGCCTGGCCTTCCAGCCCATATTGTATACCTTTGTTCCACCTGGCCCTCTGCATTCACCTGTCACATCAGGATTCCCTGGAACTTTGACGTGAAGTCTCTTACTTGAACATCTCCGAGATCCCCGAGATGTTTGGTCAGCTGCTGCTTGCCTCGGGTATGGCTCGAGCTTGGAGTCAAGAGATGCTCGATCTCTGGATCAGCTAATAATTCCCACGACCCCCCTCCCCAGAAAAAGGAAGCTACCATCAACAGCGCTCGAATGTTACCACTCGACACCCAGCCCATGCTTGCCTCCACCATTTGCATCCAGGCCTCAAGACTCAGTCTAGAATCTCACTCTGCAAGAAGAATGTATGTATAAGATACACATATGCACTACATATGCCATCAAATAAAGCTTTCCTTTGGTACACTTTTTCTTCGGGTTCAGTACATAGCAGAAGCATCACAGAAATGCTGAAGCAAAAAAATGGTGACTCCTTTGCATCCGTCACAGCTTGATGCGAAGGATTAGTCGGACAGCAGAAATCAGCAGAAATCACCACAGGTTCCTCATCAAGTACAGAAGTTCTCAAGCATAGACAGAGAGGATGTAGATAGCAGAGCTGAATACTTGATTAACAGCTGTGCATGAGCAATAGGAGGGCTACACGGTCGTACAGGACGAGCAACTGGCAGAATGTGGCTGTTATCCCGGTTGATCCGATGTTCAGATCATATTGGGTGATCCAGAGATCAAGTACCCCTTGCTTGGAGTCACTGCCCTCTGACTCGGTCTCGGGCATGGAGCTGTTTCTCCCTGACTCTATTCGAGTCATTTAGCTATATTTAGAGTACTTTCCAGGTATATAAAGGGAGCTCTTCCTGCTCATGTACAACTTAACCTACCTTTGCAATACAACATCACCTTGAAGTGCCAGCCTTCCCACTGAGAATCTTACTACTGAGCTACAGTCGTAACCTTGCTTTTCAGGTATACTTCTTAGCATTGCAGTCCTAGGAACTACGAGATAAAGGGGGCTGCATGGACTAACGGTAACCATCGCCTCTGATTTCTGAGTAAATCGGAAATCGCTGGGCCTCGCGTAGATCGAGGGTTCGAACCTCGGCTAAGCTGTTTATTTGGAGGGTTCTAGTGGGTATTACGTAATGAAATTTACGGTTGAGTCCCACACTGTTCGGCTTCTGCCGTTCGTGCGTAAAAGCATTCCCGCCTTTGGTGTAGGGGTTCACATGTTGTCCCCTGCTTCTTTGCGGACCTGACGGGCTAACCAATTGTTAGTTGCTGAGGGTCATAACAAACGCACCACCAAAAAAAAAAAAAAAAAAGAAAAAAAAAGAACTACGAGATATTCTGTAGATCATGTCTAGTAAAAATTTGCTCTTACTATTCAGCTGTTTGGTACAATTGGCGTGAACATTGCTGTTTTATAGGGATTCTTGAACCAAATATATTTGTTTGCTGCTATACAGCTCATTTCATACACGCCTCAGCAGCGCGCAAAGCCCAGATCTATTACAGACGTGCTACTTGGCGGAGTGGCCAACTAACCTGTTGTTTGGCCATGTTGGACTAGCTGCCAAAATAAATTCATTACAGACTCAAATTGTTGAGTATCTTAGTGCCGCGGGACTCAAACTCTTTGGAGGATGCATCATCCTGATAAAGTATGGCTGCTACTGGTTCTGGAAGACGACCAGGACTGGGGCACAAATGTCTAAGTGGCCAACTAACAGGTCCCAAATAGTATATCTGGTCCTTATGATGTTTCTCAGCCAGTAATTAAGCCAGTATTTGCCAACTATGTTGCCAGTACGGGTGCTTGAGTCTTCTCCCATTCAAAACTACCGTAATCAGAGTTAAACACGGAATGAAGGCATTTCTCACTTACTAGGACATACCTGGGACTTACTTTGAATCTTTAAATACCAGAGGGATTTGTGGACATATAGTTTTTTATTTGATGCAGACACTGACACAGGGTGGCTGTGTTGACACTGACGACGTGGAAGACCACTTCAGGCTACCTCAACCTGGGCCCCAATAGGCCTCATCTATCCAAATGGAGTTGAGGCCTAAGAGGCCCTCCTGGGGTGGGTATTCCCTTTACATGACACCAATCTGCACCTTCAATGGCCATTATACGCCTGCTTAAAGGTGTCATGTAAAGAGAAGGAGGCCTGGGCCCAGCAAGGGCTGCGAAACATCCCCACAGGCAATAGAATCACAAAAATGAGCTGGACCAGGCCAGACAGTGGGCATGCCCACCCAGCTGTGATGTGAGACATGGGTATACTCATGGTGGGCATGCCCATGACAGGTGGATATACCCACAAGGTGGCTTATACCCACCCCAGGAGGGCCTCTTACGCCTCAACTCGATTTGGATGGATGAGGCCTATTGGGGCCCAGGTTGAGGTAGCCTGAAGTGTTGAAGACCCTAATGCGGCAAACTATGTTCAAGGACCGTAGATTCACAACCTTTTAATATGATCTACATATAATGTAACTAAGAAATAATACCAACATTTGAAGGCACAAACCGAGGCACTGGCGGGAGAAGCAACATGGTGGTGGAAATTGAATATTCAAGTTGAATTAGTTGAATCGAACTTGATCAATGTTGCAGGAGGAAATAAAAGAGAAAGCGTAGCAAATAACACTGGAAGAGGCCTTGAGTTCTCGTTCAAAGGAATTGATTGTTCAGCAAGCGAGGAGATTGTTGTAGAGAGTACTGTAGTCTGTTGAGGGACGCTGAGCAGCGCTGACAAAGTTTGACACAGATGTGTCACATTGACGCTGTGTCACCGCTTGGATTGGGGAGACACTGTGAGCTGTAGGATTGACGCAGAAAATTGAAAAATTGACGCAGACTGACGCTGCATGATGCTGACAACTGTTATACTACACTGATTGCTGCGGATTGACGCTGCACATCAAAATAATTCACATCTTCAATACCGTCCACAGTCAGTATCCCTTTGGATTCCAATGTCAAACCATGTATTGACTTCCCTGCTGTGTCCCCACCAGATATTGGAGGCCAACTTGGAAGTTCAAGGCCAGTTCAACATATGTTAAAATTCAACTGATGCTGACTGACGCAGAAATTGATGCAGCATGCGTCAGCGGCACTTTTGCGTCAGAATCCCATTTCCCCATTAAGTAGCCAATTTTCGAGAAAGAAAATCGAAAACCAAGGCGAACCTTGACTATATATATTTATTAAAGAGCTTGAGCCCAAGCTGCATGCTGCTTTTTGATTGTGCGAAAGCAGCATGCAGCTTTTTTTTCGCCCCTCTAAAGGCCATTGCGACTATGTAATAGCATTGGGGTGTCGGAATGTGACTACCAGGCAAAAATTTGCCCGCTTTTGCACAATGCACGAAAGCGGCATGCCGCTTGGGCACAAGCTCTCTGCTGGCCACTCTGTTTTTTAGTACAAAAGGTGGCTGTGGCAGATGCGGCCGTCTGGTGCACCCAGCCACCGGTTTGTGCTACAAAACAAAGTGGAAAATATATAGCGCACCCTTGATGGCCCAGTGCCTGCTGCACGCAAATACTTTGAATTTTGCTTCAGCATTCAGGAAGTGTTGATGGCTTCAACATAGAGTAGTGCGACATTGTCAACGAGAGATCTGGAGAGGCGGAATAGTTGCTGGTGAAATGGGGGATGTCAGAAGCATTGAGAGATACAGTATGCGACATGGAGGCCTGAGGGGCGAATTGGTCGTACATTTGTACACGATCCATACAGGTGGGGGAGCGCTGAAGTGGGGCGCATACGCGTGGAGCAGGAGGGACACATGAACTAAAAAAAACTCGGATGATGTTCGGGCGAATCGACGGGGTGGGGCTATTAGGGAGCAGTGGGGAGATAGCCGAGAGAGAGTCATCGTACGGATCAAATCACGGAACATAATTTGCTTCCGACCGTCATGTTCCTGACCCCGACCCGACTTGGCTGACGATCCAGTCCGCGTTAGAAGTCTGAGGCCTCTCCCTCATTACTTCCCTGGGGCTTAGACTGGCAATGTCGGCTATGCGTGGCGCTAGGCCGAGTCTCTTGTTCTGCGTCGCTCGTATCCCGCCCTCTCCCGCTCGCGTGGTCGCATGTCGTGTCCTTCTGTCCAGACGTTTCGTCCGCGGTAACTTCTGCCCTCACCACCCCAAATAGCCATCTTTCATGCTCTCTGCGCTGCGCCCTTCCTTCCTTGCATCAGCGCGCGCAATGTTCGATGTATGCGCTTAGCCATTGAGTCTCTCTGGTCAATGGGCGTGTCTCCCCATAGAACGAATCTCGTGTACATCCTCCTTGCCCGCGTTCCTCGGTACTGACTCGTTTCATATTTGTTTTAGGTATCCCCGGACAACATTTCGGTGCGCTGCGGCGAAAGGAATGTCTGGAGCGCTACTACTGGTGTGTATCGCTCTCCTGCCCTGGTGAATCCAATTCCCGTGTCCTTTTCTCCGCTTCCACACCAGAGGACATGCTCTTGCGCTGCCTATGTCTTACGCCCCGCAAGATATGCACTTCTGGGTGATGGGGGTGTGGCTTTCATGGCGTAGCGTGGGACACGAGCTCTCCCGATCTGCGCAGATTCCGCGCCGGCGATGCGCATGCGTATTCCTCCGTTCCCGTGTTCTTCCCCGTCCCCTTCCCCAGGTCTCTCCTCATTTTCACGACGCCCCGTGCATTTTCCCGTACTAATCCATTCCTCTTCGATTACATTGAAGAATGTCGTCGCTCAAGATGTCTTCGAAAGACCTGGCCTAGCCTCCGCTTTCTCGACGCCCCACCGTTTCTTTGGGTCCTACTCTCTCCTCCAGTAAACTGCGCCGATTTAGGAACACCCACTCTCAAGATACCCATGGAGGATTGTTCTTCTTCTCTCTCTACTTCATATTTACCTCCCCCTCCCACGCCGATGACTTGAACCTGTCCTTTGACGCGACCGCGACTTCTTCGCAGATGGGGCCCGTCCTGGGCGGACAATGTCTGTCGTACCTGTCTCGTTCGTTTTGCGCCTTCCACCGAAATCCCTCGCAGACCCACATAGACCCAAGATCATCGCTCCTTCAGTTTTCCTCGTACCATTATCTTCGTGGCCAATCCACTTCCATCCGCTTCACGCCTCCCGTTATCTTGATTTAAATTATGTTTCCCCAAGATCCATACCCGCCCATGTAATATGGTGGGGAGCCACATGTGTTGCCGGCCCATCCTAACGCTGCCAAATCCACAATGCACGTCAGAATCGCGTCCAAGTTCCTCCGGTCAGTCCGCCCGGGGCTTCAATCGAGCTCCTCATCCATCGATTGTCCCTCCAAAATTTTCTACAGTTTTGGCGCATCGCCGCCGACACTTATTTATGGCCCGTTTGATTTTCGAATGTGTTACAAACGTCGGAGAATATTGTAGTTACCATCGGTGTGCGTCCACGCTTATGCTTCCATCTCCATGCTCTGACTTCACTAGGGGGTATTTCGATTCCGCCGGTCTGCATCTCCCCTCAGTGTGCATGGTCCAGACTACGTCTCCACATCGCGCGGGCGTATTCTCCCACGGATATAATCCGGCGCTCGGCGACAGACCTGGCAGGTAACCGCCATACAGACGGGGTTCTACACGGCGGCGTGCAGATGTTAGCGCGCGTCAGCGAGTCGTCCATTGGGTGAGCGAATGACTCGCTTCTCCGCCTCATTCCACCGTCCCCCGCTCCCCAGGCATTCACGCATAACTTCCTTGTCCGCAGATAGCTGCCGCCACATGCTCATTGGGTGTGCCAACATCACGGATTGCCGAATCAAACCACCTCTTCCCATTGATTATTTCGTGCGCTTCTCATTTGCCCTCTTCCCCTTTTAATATTCCGGGTCCATTGTTCTTTTTTTTTTTTCGCCGCGCCCCACGCTTTTCCGATGTCTGCGTGAGGTACCTGTAACTGACATTGCCCTCCCCACCTGGAATTCTTTGGGCTGCACGATCCTTCTAGTCGGTGCTCGTGTTTCGCGGCTGCATCTGTATTAACTTCCCCGGTGAGTCTTCTTGCCGGGTCCGGTACCTTCACCGCACCATCTCTCATCCCCTTCTGCTCCACTCGTCGGATCTATTTCCCTCGCCGCGATATATTTGCGGCGTTGTCCATCTGCATGTCGCGTCGATTTAGAGACTCGTCTGGTTTGCTGGAGGCCAACCAGTTGTTCCATTTTTTTGGCCGCGCCAGCACTTTTCCGATTTATGCGCGAGGTAACTTACATTGTCGTCCATGCCTGCATTTCTTTGGGCCCCACAATCCTTCTAATCGGTGCTCTTGTTCTGTAGCTGTATCGGCGTCCCTTAGTAGTAAGTCAGTCTTCCTGCCAAGTCGTTTATCCCTTCACCGCACCATCACCCATCTCGACCCCTTGCGATCTACTCGTCAGATGTATTTCCTCCGCCTTTAATATGCACGAAGTAGGCCGCAACAGTGTGGGAGTCGTAAGTGTCATTATCTATTCTGGCCCGTCTCCCTATACTCATCCCTACCCATACTTATCCGCCCCCCCCCCTGCTTTCCTCACTCCTCGCTCCTCGTACCCTTCTCTCCCTCCCTCCGCACTCCCCCGGGCCTCTGTCCATGCAAACTCAAATCGCATCGCATCGCATCGCATCGCGTCGCGTATCCTCTCCTCTACTCCACAATTTTCTCCTCCTCGTCCTACTCCTATTTGTGCAATTTCATATTGTTTCGTCTCGTCCTGTCTCGTCCCGTCTCGTCTCGTGCATCTCATCGCATCTCGTGCATCCCATTTCCTCCTCTGTGCCGCCTGCTTCAGGGGGGTATCCCGAGGTCGAGGGGGTATTGGGGAGCGCGGCTGTCATCGCGTTCCGCGTGGATGGCAGGATAACGTATCTGCTCGCCCCTAGAGACCCGTGGAATGCAGCGAGTGATTTCGCCTGAACCGATCTTTCTTTCGTGTCATATTTGGCGAGTGGGCGCTTTATTGATATTCTTTCGATGGATTAGCGCTCCCGAATGTGGTCTGTGTGCGTTAATTCTACATTTTCTGCTCGCCTGACACTTCGGAGAATGATATTCACTCATCTGCTTCTGACTCTAACCACACCTGCATTTAGCCCTCAATGTCCCTCCTGCGGTAGGGACGTTATACTATCAACCTCATCCAATGGTACGTCTATTTTTCCATACACACTTCCTCGCGATGGGATACCTACCCATATATTTCTTGGTAGATGCCGGGTGCGAACAACTCCGTCCGCGTAAACGGCGTCACGAACGGCGACAACCCCACACCGCTCTCGTCGGCGATCCACCTGACTCGCTATGCCTTGAGAATGCATGGACGCCCATCCGCAGCGTAGAGGATCCCAACCATAGACCTGTCCGCCTTATTCTCCCGGAACTCGACACGTTGGCGAGTAGCACGCAACAGTCGGAGTACCTGCAGATATCTGGGGCTCGACAGGGATAATACAGTTCCAGGTGCAGAACGTGGATCAGTTGTTCGATGTATGTGTCCCTCGCAGCTTGTCTAGTCACTGTAAGCCTATGGATTAATAATGCCTGCTTCGCCAGTCTGACCTCTACAACCGTTCCATGGCGGAAGTAATCGACACCAAAACGGGGCACAATGCCGGGGCCCAAGAGCCTGTAAGGACTGCCTCTTTGCTCTGCGCCCACACCTATAATGTTCCCGGGCGTTAATTTCAACGGCTTCACACACGCGATCTCAAATCTCACTCTGAATCCCGGCCCATGGCAGGCGAGTCTTCCTGCATGCATTTCTCCACAATCCACCGCTAATCTAATTATTCAGATCTGAGTGAACCTCTTCTAGTAATGCCGAGCTTTCTGTATTGTCGGACACGTTCGTGGTCCTCGATGACCAAGGTGATGAGCCGAGTTGCAAGGTCAAAGCCTCGCCCTCACCCTCTGAATCAAAGGCACAGCGCAGCGGCGCTATGAGCAATGGGCTTTGGGGAGTCTGCTTCCTTGCCGAGTTGAGCTTATTCGCGGTTTGAGGATTTATCTTACCGTGCAATCTTTCCTTTTCCATTCATTGTGTTCGGGGAACGGACGCGATGAACTCTTTGCATGCCGCGTCGAGTCGTTGTGTACACTACTGTATTTTATTCCTCTCTCTAAACAATCACACTCATTGTGCTCCTGTTCATTCGTTTCGCAGTCAGTTAAATCTCGATGCCTGAGATGCCGGCGTTCACTGGTTCAGAATGCTTCATAGGTTTTTTGGGAGGTTGCAAGTTCTATCTTACGCAGCTATAGATCCCAAATCTCTCCCGAGAACGTCTTTGGACTATTAGAGTCCCGATAGGCACATGGAGCAATTGTAGGAAACGGATGGCTCTGAGATATTGTCCTGAGTCAGAACAGAGGGTCTGGTATTTGTGGAGTTAAAGATGACAGGAGAGCTATGTGCATCGTGAAAAAGAATACGTCCACCGCAGACCGAGATATTTTTGGATATCCAGCAAGTGAGAAACACAACCGACTTTGCGAATTCTGCAAAGTCGGCGCCGCATCGGGTCAGACCCGATGCGCGATCAGGCCATCGGGACACAAACGCACAAGGAAAAAAAATGAAAATGCAGTCGTTTGACTGGCAAGTTCCCTGGAAGTGTCGTCGCTCTTAGCTTTCCTAGACAGTCAAGATATGACAATTATTTCTGAGTGGCCGCCGGCTCTAAGATGAAAGGAGTGTTGCGTAGCGCCGCAGTGTTGAGAACCAGTTAGGCGCCAAGGAAGGGAGGACATGTAAAATGAGACTTACTGGACTAATGCGAAATATAGAAACGATTGTGGAGACTACAGGCACTTGCTGGAGGATTTGGCAGTGAGACTGTGAGACGCAGTGAGTCGCAACTATACGTTTGGGTTGCCGAGAAAGCAGCTTGGTAGGAATAGGATGATGGGATCGATACAAAGACTTCACAAATTTTTGAACTAGATTCATCCAAAGTTCTGTGTTCACGTTGTGGATGAGCGCTGAGAGCAAAGGGCATTCATCGCGCACGGACCAGTCACAGTGACCGTGACATCAGCATTCACTACCCGCACCTTCCCTGTCCTCATGCTACGAGCCTGCTCTCAGAGCTCTGATCTATTCTCATCGCCAGCACCCCCCAGGACAGCATCGAATTTCCGCGGAGCTGCCCCTCGCTGACCGCTGTCGATGGATACCGTATTCGCCTTTTTCCTTCGTGTCCCGGGCCTCGGCGTGCTCCACTACATTGTTACACATACACAGTGCCTAACCCGCGTCCTCCCTCTCGAATTCCGCTTCAATCCGATAGGAAGGACTTGTATTAAGAGGTGAAGAGTGGTGTTACGCACTCCTGTGTCAAGCTCTTCTACATATGATTCTCCCTCTCTCCTTGGTTTTACACATCCACCCTGCGGCCTTCCCCATGCTTCCCGCGCCTCTGGCGCGTCCATGTCACCGATAGCGCACTGGAGAATAGAAACAGGAGGATGCCACTCTCTGGGTACGAATTGTGCATCGCCCTGCCTTTCCCGTCTGGCTCATCCCCTCTCACCGGCTTGCGCCGTGTCTCCTGAGCCCTCCTGCATCTGCAATACCCACTTGCAACCTGCACATCACCCTTCAAAGCACACACCTGCGACGCTTCCATTCCGCTCACTTGACAACGTCCGGGGGTAAACCACCTAGTATGCGCTTGAATCCGAACGGCTCTTCCCTGGTGGGTTGTTCTCCGTCGTCCTGTCTCGTCCCGTCCCGTTCTGACCCATCACCTGCGCATGCCGGACCAATAGCAGAAATCCCTCCAACTTTCAGGCGCCCATTCGACGTCGGTCAAGATATTTCTTTGTCCGGTGTGCTAGGCGCCCTGACACAACTAGATGAAGGGCGCGAACACCTACTTAAAATAGCCTAGGCCTGCCAGGGCTAGAAAAAATCCGTTTACGCGCTCGGGCTGGACACCGAAGCCTTGTTGAGTCAATGAATCTCCGAGCGCCCATTAAAATCAAATAAATTTCTTTAGCGCCGGGCGGGTACCTGATTTTGGACGTTTCTCTGGCAGCGAGCGGCTTGAGATGTCCTCCATAGCTCGAAATCTGCGGACTTCTCATCAGTGATCAGTTTGTCGGCTATTCACCGCTTGATTCCGCACGTCGAATACGACTAGCGAATACCCCTGGCGCTTATATAGGCGCTGGGCTAGGTGTGAACCAACGGGTTCGCGGGAAAGAACTAATATTCCTTCTGCTGCGGGATGGTAATAATGGCGGCTTTTAGGCCCTGGCCGAAACGAGGACAAGAATGGTTGTATTTCTCGTCGAGTTGCCTGATTGTCCAGGATTGTCCCCAGTGAGGCGACGTCGATTGTTATCGAAATTTTCATCAGCTTCCTGATGCCACTATATTAATAGTAGTATATATGAACTGGCCAGTGGCTAACGAGCCGATCCCTCCCTTTCCAAATGGCTTCGATACCTCAAAGCACCTTGGACGCAAAGATTGAACGCGCGGATAAGGCCTTGAAAGATGCAGGGGTCCTCATTCAGAAAGTCGCCAGCAGTACGTACCGACCCCCGCTGAGTAGCTCGCGCCTAACGTACCATCTGGAAGCTACCTCGAAAAAACAGAACAAAGCGCAAGTTCGCAAGATATTGAGTGCCATCCAGCAAACAATGAGTGTTCTGGGTGGTGTGGCGGAGTACGATTCCAGGGCAAAAGTGCGTGCTTCACGTCTATGGCATATAATTTGTTGGACTGAATCGGTGGGCAGGCGGCCGTATCTGTCTTCATGGTATGTGAGAATTCCTCGGGACAGTCCGGTATTCTGACTAGTCATTTCCATGTTGCAGAGCGTGCTTCAGCTGGAAATCGACCGTAGGGACAACGATGAGGAAATCGTCGCCGTGTGCTATTCCATGGTAAGAAAACATATCCAGCCCTCGCGTTATGGTGTCTCATCCTCGGCTTTAAGACATCGATGGTTTATGTGCTGCGTTATCTTAACCAAGACGTTGCGTCGCGTGAAGATTTGGCGGGCCAGTTAGAGGAAGAAATGGCCAGTATGAGTGACGCCATTAAGGAATTTGGTACGTTACTGAGCCCGCGACGACTCCGCAGTAACCTATATTTTTTCAGGTGCTTTCGCGGACGTCTACTATACCATATGCAAATCGTGGATAGGTTCCCTCTTTTTTTCCTGCACCATTGACCCTATCTCACTCTTCCGATATTCAGTCCGATTTGCCCGATCCAAAGAGTTCAAAACGAAAATCCGCGAATTTGCGGACACCTTCCAACAATATCAAGAGCGCATCGAGTTCGTGCTGGTAGCCCAGATGGCTGGAGGACAGATTCGAATCGCCAACGATCTTGCCGCTGTCAAAACCAGTATCTCCACTCTCATCGACCGTGTAGGCGCCCCAGCCACAAACAACGAGAAGCAGGCGATGCAGTACATTGCAGCACATGGCCAGCAGATTCTTGAGGTATGTGACTTGAACCTGGTGCCACATACAAGTATTAATGTCCTGCCAATAGAGTACGCAAGGGCTCACAGACATCGCCAAAATGCTGCATGATTCTGTGACGTCCAGCACAATGCAAGCGATGCAGGATGACCTCGAGGAGCTCCTTGAGCAAAACAGGTCGGTTTTGCCCGGTTCGACCTTGACTTGATACGTGACCATGGCACCGCAGTACTTTATTCGCGTTTAAGCTGAAGGGCGCTACAATGGAACTCACCGAGGCGATTGATCGTTCTACTGCGAAGATCCTGGAACGAGTGAGTTGAAGCAGCGCGACTCACCGCTCCGCACTTACAATCATCTAGATGGACTCTGGGCCGCACGATTTGATAGACGAGCCCGATATCAAGGAGATCTGGAAAGGTGGGCATTCACGTGTGCTTCCTGTTTGCACTGTATCCTGACAAGAACATCAGGAAATGACTGGAAGTACAGTGTCAAGTGCCGGACCTTTGTGGACGGTGAGTGATGCATCCTATTCCTCCCTGATCCACCGTTGACCTAGACACAGCACTGTGCAATTACTACACCGATAAATTCGTGAAGACCGAAGATAGTGCGAAGGATAGGTGGACGTTGAAAATCCTGAGCAAAGTGATCAGTAAGTGGTCCGTTCGCGGCAATGTCGAACCTCACACCTCACATATCAAACCCAGATTACCCCGCCGTTGGCGAAGCCATTGACGAAGATGCAAGCGGCTTCATTAGCGTCCATGAGATCAACCAGTTCCTGAAAAAAAATAAGGATCTGACCACTCCCGTCTGGTTTGCATTGTGCGTATTCGGGCGCCGGAAGTATCCTCCTACTAAATATCTTCTCAGTTGGGCCGTCGGGCCGCAATACCTCGATTTCGAGTGAGCATTGTTGTGAATATACAACCAGCTGGCCACTGACCTTTGAAGAAAGCTATACAAACAAGATTGATGCCATAACTGACAATCTGGAGAAACGCTGCCGCAAGCTCAAATCCGGGGATCACAACCTCGATACGTGCATCGATGATTATCTCGATACCTTGAAGCTCGTAACATGCCTCACCGATTGGTCGGCGTTCGACGAGGGAGCCAGTGGCCTGGAGGAATTGGACGACGAGACGAAGCAAGATCTTGTCGAGGTCGCAACGGCACTTGCTCAAAAAAAAGAGGCCCTCATGCAGGCCAACTTGGAAGCGGTTAAATACCGTGTGGCTCAGGCTAGTCTCCCCAGCATCACGGACCAGGCCGCCTTCCGCATCGAACAGGTGCGTCTTTATCTGGAATGTCCCTTTGAATTTCAGGGTTCACGATATCCGCTCCCTCAGAGCATCACAGTGTTACTATTCTTAATCCTGCGCCAGCACGATCAAGTCATTACAGCGGGCATGCAGAATATGACCGCGGAGCAGTTTGCCTCGAAATGGGACGACATGGAGGAGACACTGGGCGTCCTGGTGTGGGAGTTTCATGACCGGTTCAAGTCCCTGCGCCGCAGCTGGCGTTCACAGAAGCTGGATATTGAGCTGCAAGTCGAGTGCTACGCAGGCGGCCTGTTCAATGGGTGGTACCAGGAGGTGAGTGCATATTTTGTCGTGCTTGTCTGGCGCGAATGACGAGGTCCCTCCCGCCAGTATAGCAAACCAGACAATGTAATTATCAAGTCTTGGAAGGGGATGACGAGGACGAGGACGAAGATGAAGACGGTTCGGATGCTGCCGATCCAAACACTTAATTTCCGCATCGCCCGTCCCAACAATTGATGCCAAGGTGAACTTTGCATAGGGTGTCCTGGGGAGACGTCTCACGAACGGTTTCAGGTCGACCAGCTCTCGCAACGTGTGACATCATTGGATGCGCGGTTGGACACCATCGAGTCCATGTTGAAGCAGATCCTCGGGATGGGAATCGGAGGGTCTTCGCAACAGACATCTTCCGGTCCTGCAACTGACCGTAATACTCGTGGAGTTGGCGAAGAAAATACGGACACGGCGGACCGATCCCTTTCCCGCGAATACGAGGGTAACAGCGGTTACGGGCCGGACGACGGCCAGGATGGCCAGGATGGCGGAGATCCCGAGAACGAACAAGACGATATGCCTCAGGAGCCAGAGGATGATGATCAACCACAAGAGCTAGAGGACGACGGAGGGGATGGGGACGATTACTAGTACCGCGATGATGTCTTTTATCACGTGGCAAGTTCAACGGAACGTTGGAAATTGAGAACGAATAAACATTTGCTGAGTGGGCGAGGTCAAGATTTGTGGTTCCCTCCTTATATCGCTGATTCCTCTTCCATCTGCGTCCATGATGGGAGGAGTCTGGTCGACTTTTCATCGGCTTGATTCGTCCCATGATTGAGACAAGGAACGAGCGAACTCCGTGATGATTGAATTCATGCCGAAGCGATCATTAACGCAGTGGAGGTCAGTGAATATCCAGCGCTACCCCGAAGGTTCTCAGTCGGCAATCGGTGAAATGGCCAAACGCTCTAAGAGGATCTCACGTGAAGGGTTGACGACTCACCGCCCAATTCCAGAAAAGGAGAACATGACCAGCATCGTATGCAGCCGCCATTGGAGGGGTAAGCCATGGAAACCGGAGGATCGCGAGATTTTAAGATCAACATCAGTACGGTGGTGATTTTCCTCGGCGAGCCAGAGCTGAGGATGAAAATCCCCACTTTTTGGTCAAATCATTTGCTTTGCTAGGTGTCAGAGGTCATCGTGAACCCACGGGCCAGTCATTCCCCCAATAATATAGCGTCGGATGCCGGAAGTCAGTATATGTATGTACGGGATGCTTCGTTGAGGCCGAGATAGCAGGGCACCGGTAGTAATAATCATTTTATCCGGATGTCGGACTCGGTTTCGGAGCGAAGACCTGTTCCGAAAGCCATCTAGACGGACGCACACTGTAGAGGGTCATTCAGATGAATTCAGGGGAAACGCCCACCTTGAATTTGAATATTCTTTTTGAAAGAGTTGAAGCGGAGGAGAACTGACCATGATTCGAATGTATTTTGCTTTTACCGACGGGTTCAATTGGCGTGAGGACTGTACCCATTGGAAAATCCGGATATGCGGTAAGTGAGTCTTGCATTTATGCAGTGTAGAAAAGAAGTGATGACCTCCTCTCTAAAAATTATCCCGGCAGAGAATGTTGTGATTGAGGTCTCGTTAAAGTCCAGGGAACGGAAGTTCATGACAATAGCCCATAGATGATGCGGAGGCGTTCCAGTGGAGCTCACCGGCCAGATGGGAAGTCGAGTGGACAGCTGGCACCCGGGGACACGGCGTATTCATGTGCGCTGGACGAAGACAAAGGATGTGAGATGAAATCGTTTGAGACGAAGAACATTGTAGACTTGTTGACGCGTTAAGGTAATAGAGCGCCCGACTTGTGCAGGACTCGGCAAGAATACAGAAACCAGACGGGCGAGAATAATTCCGGGCGGCGGAAACAGCTCGATGCCGGTGCCCTCTCAGCCTTGGTGCGCGTTGAAAGAAAGAGACCCGAGGCTTAAATATTCCAGCACCAGCGTGAAGGGAGTACCAATGCCTAATGATCGTTGGGTGCCAGGTATCCAGAGAGCACCGAGCGAGGACGACAACTCGAAGTGGGAGAAAGCACAGAACAAGCGCCCGGCCACAATCAACGGATCAGCTACCCTAGCGCCCAAACAACACGTGGGCTTCCACTTTCGTCCGCACCACCACGTCCCATTTACACCGATGACGTTGCTATTAACTGTGGCCTTCAGTGGATTACTGCCGTTTGCATAATTCTGTGAAACACGAAAAAAGTTTCGCGCGGCACGTGACGCGAAGTTGAGAGCATTTGGGAGTTGGAAAGTCCGGGAATTTTGAGGCGATCGGCGGACTTTTGATCTGATCGGTATCAGTCGGAGCATGAATATTGGGTCATCGGAAGTCGTAGAACAACACAAGCAAACGCGTCCCCCGCCATGGATTTCCCGGCGGCCCTCCGACGTGACACCGAGAACACGGACCACAAGGATGTGTCCTTGACCCCTGTCTCGGTAACCCAGACGTTCGGTGTGATCCGTGATGATCATTGATCTGTGCACCGGATCAGAAAAACAAACGCAGAGATCACACCTGAACGTCTGGGGCATTTCGTATAGTAAGACCCCCCATCGAGTCACATCCCCCTATTCCCCCTCCCTCCCTCCCTCTGTTGGGCACGGGGGTGGGTAATACTGATAGTAGCTCTGTTATAGAAGGCCTCAGAGCTTTCCCCCGTTTTTTCTACCGTGTTTTGGGCTCACCCAGGGCCACTCAAAAATACATGACTTTTGCTCTCCTGCGTCTGCTCTCGACCTCCCAGCACTCGTGAAAAAATTGGAATTCATTCAGATACATTTGGAATGTATGTTTGCATCTTTATCCTGACATGCAAGGTCCCTCGCTCTTCAGTCTGCACGATATCGAGTCAAGCGTGACTTCTGGACCGTGACTCGATGGGGGGTAACACTATACGAAATGCCCCAGACGTTCAGGTGTGATCTCTGCGCTTGTTTTTTTCTGATCCGGTGCACACATCACTGATCATCACGGATCACACCGAACGTCTGGGTTACCGAGACAGCCTTGACCCAAATGATGACATTTTTGCGTCTCCTTTCCGTACTCAAGGATGACATCCTACTTCCCCAACCGATTGATATCTCCGTTCACAAGCCTCCACTCTTGCTACCTCCGACGATTGCTATCTTTGTGTCGAAGGCAACCGGTATTGATTCTGAGTCCATTTCTGCATGCTGGAGTCTTCTTAAGGAGGAGGTTTGGTCCTTGCCCCGTCCGGAACTCTCCATGGCCGAAGAGGGGCTCTTTCGTGACAATGGCTGGAAAATGGGCCTCAGTAAGTATCAGTCTGCTTGGGTGATGCAATACTTCTAACCTAAGAACTCATTTAGCTTCGCTTACCCTTTATCCACCATCACACGAGTGTCAAAATCGACACTGTACCCGAGCAACGCCGCTGAAAAAAGAAGAACCTCGTCAGACAGTCGTTTATACACTAGGGCATGGAGCACTCCCCGCATGGGCTGTCCATATTTATTGTCCCGACTGCAACACCAATTACCATCACAACTACTCAGTTGTTAGGCGGGAGACACAAACGAGGGAAAGGATAACGCACGCGAATATATAGAGAACCTGGTAAATCACCGCCAGCAGCGACCTTTGTCTTGAGGTAATTGCCGCACCGCGGGCATGCGCAATACGCCGCCATGGCGGGTGGAAGGAGAAAGGGCGAGGTTGCGCGGGGGAGAGGAGATGAACAAATGTCGTGGAGGAGAGGAGAGGAGCAATATCCAAAGTCCGACGAAGTCTGGCCGCTGATGCCGCCGGACTGATGGCTGACAAATTTCCCGGTCTTTCCAACTCCCAAATATTCTGGCGAAGTTGACCCGAGCCGAACTCAACCGAACACCTCAGCGAGACAAAATTGGGCTGACAGGCCTAGGATCGATTTGTTGAGACATGACTTGAATCTCGGGCACATTTCCAACGAAACATAGGGAGAATCTGCGCGGTTTGGAACAATCTGAACCTCGGCGATCGTCGGCTTTTCAGCACGTGATGCGAACGTGATGCGCAAAACTTTTTTCCGTGTTTCACAGAATTATGCAAACGGCAGTAAGCCCATCCGTGGCGTCGATCACGGTGGTATGTGCCGCCGCCTCTCCCGCTCGCGGTGCATACTAATGCTCCAAGCAAGCTGCCGCCGCAGGCAGTAAAGCACGGGCCCGCACTCCAGCAGGGCACTCACGCGCGAGAAGATCTCCTTGCAGAGCAGCCGTGGATCCTGTGTGGGTGCGGACTCGTGTGGGAGATGTCGAGAGACGGCTGCGACGACCGGCCCGGTTGGAGGAGAAGGGGTGGTGCTGGTGTGGATTTGGCACCGCGACAAGGTCGCGGACGACTATGGAGGGTGTTCCACCGTGGGGCGGGAACTTCTCTCTCGCGTTGGGCGGGGACTTTGGTGATAAACGGCGGTGAAACGCTGACTATCTGAATAAGGGTGAAAAGGAGTCAATGTATATCAATGCTTTGAGCACCAAAATACACTAAACCACTTCAAACACACTGATCCAAACAATAAACGTGCGAGTACGGGGTCTAACCAAGTATTAGGTTAATGGTTGGGCTAAAACTATGTAATAGTTACTTTCGAGAAAGTATTGGTACCAATCCAAATAGCCGATCTAGTGACTCTGAAGAGATCTAGAGAAAGCCAAGAGGGTTTTTATGCAACAAAGGTGGTGGAGTAGGTCCTAAGACTTTGTTATCCGTTCAGTGTTCTCGATATTCCTTATAATGTTCCGTGTTCTACCAATCCGTTTGCCTGTTATCCTTATGAAACCCGATATGAAACCCGATATGACCCGATATGACCCGATACGATTCTGGTTTCCTTAAGGTTCTGGCACTTTAAACAGATATGATCCAACAACCAACAATATATTGACCGAGAATAACAGAAAGAACAAACAAGTTCCTAATGGTACCCCGAATGAATACAAGACTTCCTCAGGTGACAATACCAGCAATGCTGCGTACGTCTAGCAAAGAAGGGGTGGATTCACTGGCTTTCCACTCGAAACCTGCCTGTATTTATACAAGAATTATACATCACATGATAAAAGAATAAATAATACAATCAGCTCATTCTGGTATATATGGATAAACGGACCCAGCTATTTAAAGTCCCATGTATCATGAGGCGCGGATGAACGGTTAAATAAGAGCTCTATCCCGAGAGCTTGACGTCTATCTTTCTGTTTTAGGTTGTTGCCATCATATCT
>JARJLG010000350.1:0-57477 GCA_029448575.1 Mycena maculata
CAGAGAACGAACTGCGTCGAAAAAAAATGGTTGTTTAGTCTCGAGCCCGATATCCCGGGCACCAAACAACTACTCTGCCCAGTCCTTTCGCTGCCCTCAAGCCGCCCTCCTCCCTGTGCCCACCGGCTGGCGCCCTCCGTTCAAACCTCTTTGCGGACCCTACGTGCACCTGCGCCTTGCAACCAGTCCGCACCAATTTCTTTTCTTTTGGTTGGTGACCGTGACCCGATTTTATGTCCTTTACAAGCTTAATGCACACATCATTTTCGGTCGTCTTCTTCATCCACCATGCAGCAGTACGGCAAAGAACGCGATACGGAGCAAGATGCCGCTGTTGAAGTGTCTGAACGACTCTATCTTTAGCATGTCTCACTGTGGATAGAGGATCAAGTGGGCAGAAACAGTTGGACCGAATGCCATCAAGCAATTGGACTGACTGTGTCGACACACTTGATTCGACTGTAATTCGGACATTTGATAATGTCCATGCATTGTATGGTGCCCGCAAGAATGAGAAGGTCACCCTACCCGGCAAGGTCATCGAGTATATTACTATCAAGGACCCGGAGCTTGAAAAGCTAGAGCCGCGCAACGCACGGAGATCTGTTCAGAGGTGAGTGAAATTGATCCGAACCTTCAAGCCCAGTGAAATTTAGCCAGAACCAAACGAAACTCACCTTGGACAGACATTACTGAGCACCAACGAAACCCTTGAACCTAGTATAGAGACATGGGGCCCGCATTGGGAGATTACTGCACCTGATAATCTGGTGAGTCTCCAAGAAATGCGAGTCGAAAATTGCAAGATCTCACCCGAGAGGCCTGTGAAACGAGGATCTGGAACACAAATCAGATCAGAAGGCGATTCTGAGAGCTTACTCTTTGTGTTGCTCATTCGGTGCTTGGGGAATTTGCTCAACTCGGACACTTCAAATGGGACATTAAAATACACCACATGTACCTCAACAATTCATCCTTTCTCTATTGTTGAATTGTTCTATCGAGGTCCTGGAGGTTAAATGAACGAGTGAGTAAGAGAATATATAATAAATGAAGACATACATGCTTGTGGGTCGGAAAGGATGTGCCGCAATCACGGCAGCCAGCGTGGGGCGAGTGCCTGCTGTCCACTGGAAGTGGTTTAGCAGTGCGCCAGCGTCCCGGGACATCGACGTATCAGAAAGCCACACCAGGCAATCTGGCTGGTAATCGCATACATTTCCGAAGAGCGCTCGGATTACATTAGACTCGAGGCAGTCGCTATTTAGACCGGGGGAAATTGATGGCAGTCGATCAATAGGCCGGGCGAATAGCTTGATCGACTGTCATCAAGCGTTCAGTGCTGGCGTGCGGCTGGTTCGAGCCTAGGATTACATCATCAGGAAGCTGTAGCAGTGCCACTTGTATTCGTTGCGAACTTTTCAATTCAGATTTCGGTTTCAACTCGGCTGCTTTGGATCGGGTGCACAAATGAATTCCTGTAGTCGTGTCGCACCGGCACCAGTCCCGCACCCGACCAGCAGATGTCGGTGCCAGAGAGAAAGGTGGCCCCGCCGCAGCCGCACGTGTGACGTGTGCAGTGGATTCGCGGCCATTGAGCGCGTGCGGCTTGGCCGGGTTCTCTGTTCGATGACCGATCTGTGCACGCGGTAATTCAGGGTCCCACGCACCGCTCCTCGGGTTCGGCGTGGAACAAGCGGGAAGTGGGCGGTATCGTAGTTGTGTTTGTGAAAAGTTAAAAAGGCTCGGCTACGCACCGGTAGGTTCAGATTTGCCATGGGAGTACAAGCGGTGCGCGAGAGGAAAAAAGGCTAGGCACACCTCTGTGGTTTTAGGTGTTTTATTCCTAGTTGCCGTTCGTATGCATTTTTACCCGGTGTCGAGAACTTGCGAGGCAGGGAGCGCAGCTTCGTCCCGAGGGTGTCCTCGCTTGTGGGCACCATTGATAGACTTGTTCATGCAGTTCCTCAACTTTTGCCTTCAATTCGGGGGAAAGCTTGGATGTGAGACCTCAAACAGGGAGCTTTGAGCAGCATACACCTGCCGAAGCTCAACGAAACCCAACATGTCTGCCTGGGACAGTGAGGGGCCGGCCTCATTTGATGGTGAGATGGCAAAGCAGCGGGCGAGGGCAACGCGACGAGGAACACGTCAACAAGAGAAACTGAAGCGATCACGTGCTTATCAGTGTGATGCACCTGTATTAGTGTATAACCGACGCGTGCCATTGTTTGCATTGTGTTTGCACCAATTGGGCGGGTTGATCTTAAACGTTAAACCACCACCTTGTCCCTCAGCGCACCCTCCATGGTCCTGCTCATGTGCCAAAACTCGGTGTCGAGAACGGTCACGACGCACGCCAAAGGCCTGAATTAAGGCATCCCAGGAAACCATAGCGAACATAAATTCGCAGATGCAAGGTCTCGCCCGTCTCCGTGATCGCGAACGGAAGGTGCTCGCGATAATGTGCAATGCCATCGTCCCCGCTAATAAGCTCTGTGCAGAGCTGCTTGTCGAAAATTTCCTGCTCCTGGCCATACACCGAGCTGGACAGAGCACCCTCGAATTCACCGCAGCATCAATTGCAGCGATTTTGAGGGTGTCGCAGGTCTCGGCACGCTGGAGAAAGATAGCGGTTGCTGCATCACGGTTATGGTCCAATTTCTTTCACCTGTAGCTAAAGACCCGGCCTTCTGACGCGTATCTGACAGCCCTCGCATGGTGGTTGGATCGGTCGTCTCCTTTTCCCATCCGCGTGTCGGTCAAATCCGACCTGCCCCCCTACGATATCGCACCTACAACCATGGATTTGAGACACATCGACACCGTTTGGTACGCCAATCACCATCTCACCTTGTCCCACCGCACTGAAACCACACTTGTTTGCAGCGTTGAAGGACCACGGGGGAATTTCGTCGCGGTAGGGCGTGATGTGGAGTTGTGCCTGAATCATACAACTCCGAACGTGGTGAGTCCTTTTTCACCGCGCCCGCAATGACCGCGGACGCCTCCTCATGCGATGCAGTGCTTAGCGCATCCGGGAAATCGTCCTACAATTCCACGCTGTCCGAGTCTGGGTCAACATCGATGAAGGAGCCATGCTCACTTCCCTCGACCTCAGATAACTTCTCGGAACTGCCGCAACTCGGCTCCACGTCACCCGCGCCGTCGCCCACCTGGAATCCCCATCGCACTCGTCGTCTGAATCCACGCCCCAAGTCTGATTGACTCATCAGAGTCCGAAACCGACTGTAACTTTTGGCATGCCCAACTCGGATTCGTCTGAGTCGGAGTCAATATCAACGGCCGAGGCCCCCTCACTCTTGGAGTCCTAGTCCACCGCCACAGCTGATCCGCTCGTATTGGCCGTGGTCGTGGAATCCTTTGGCTTCTTGCAATCACGCGCGAAATGCCCCTTAGCCCCGCAATTCCAGCAAGTGCCGCGGGGTTTCCCTTTCCTGTATACTCGCAAAGCGCAATTTTCATATATTCAGACCCTAATGCAAAACATTCTCATGTTCGTGGGAACCACGCCGCAGGAAGCGATAAAGGAAATTAAGAGCAGTAAGATTTGAATCAAGATTTGAAAATCATCCTTACGCTCCTTCCCAGCCTCCATTTGGCTCTGTTGACGGGTTTCAAATGGCCTAATACCTCTATGCCTACTTCACGCCTTAGTTTTCTCTTCTTCTCCTGTTCCTTTTGCTGACCCGTTCGGGTGCAGGGGCATCTCTACCCCAACGTTAACTATCCACTTGTTTTCTCTCTTCCTCCCGAAAAAAATATTTATGTACATCGACGCGTCTTTGTATCATTGAACATGGTAGACCCTAGTTGTTCCCCCTTGGCCACGTTTATGGTCATTATGCTCGTCGCTTGCCCTCCCTTCTTTACGCGTTTACTGACCTGGTTTATATCCTAGCCTTAATAAGTTAATTCCCGTTCTTGTTTTTTTCTTCTTTTCTTGGTTTAGAAAAAAAACTGATAGCTTTCCTGCCAGGCCTGTATGTGGTCCTTCTCAAGAGAGTGGCTTTTTATTTATTTCCTTTCTAGGATGACCGACCTTCCAAGAGCCCTCATATCAACCTCGGCAAAGATTAGCACCCGCCCCGATACTCAGTGCCTGCCAAATCGCTTGGAGCAGGGACTTATCCGCCCTCATTTCCCCTCGGCTATGATTCTTGTGCTTCGGACAACGACCTGTCTTTGGCCATGCATGGAATGGCCGTCGAAGACGATTTCAGGGCTTCGAATGCTCGCCAGCAGGCACAGTCGTCGATGCCTATTCCTGCACAGGTGTCCGTTCAAATGCGGACATTGCCACAACAGCGTATCCCGGAACAGAATATGGTTTCTACCCTCCAGGCCGGACGCGATTAAAGTTCGATTATCCGTATGTTGGTTATGGTAACACTGACCAGTCTGTATACGGGTCCAGTGGGGTCCCGATGTCTCCCGTTCTCTACCCTAACGTCCCTCAAAATCTCCATCCCGCCTCCCTGGACATCCAGCAGCAGCAGCAACCCCCTGTATATTTTGACTACAACGTTAACTCGGCCGCGAGACCCCTGTCACAGTTTTTCTTCCCTTCTCCCTAAAGCATGATGTACCCTCACACTCTCCCATGCTCTCGTCCCAACTGCCTACGCCTGCTTCACCTGTGACATTGGCAGACAAGAAAGTGAGCAGTATTCCTGCCGCAGTGACTTGCACACTTTGTGAGGATTAACAGCAGCGGTTAGCCTCCAACCTCATGTTCAGAGCGGCCGCACCGTCACACCCCAGGCCTACACCACACCACTGGATTACAGCTCGCAGATGCTCAACACTGCATATGGCAATACTGCTTCGACGCAATCGTTTGCACAGAGTATGCGGAGAAATCGTAGCCCTTGGCATGCAGGAAATCGCAATGTCTCTTAGTCCTATGAATTTCGCGCAAGCATCAAAAGCAAAGGATGAAAGTGGGAATTAAAGGCAGTGAGTTTTGTGTCTTCTATTTATACTAAGCTGAACACGCCTAGGACATAACCGGCATAACCGGCTACGTGGTGGAATTCAGTGGAGATCAACACGGTTCTCGCTTCATTCAGACTGCAGTTGGTCTCCGAACTTTCTCACAAGCCCCCTTCTGATTCCTCCACTTAGCTGGCAACTGCTACTAGCGAAGAGAGACAAAGTGTATTCGATGAAATTGTTCCCGGCAATACCTTACAACTAATCCAAGATGTATTCAGCGAAGCCCTCCGATTCTTCTTCTTGCACACCTAGTGACCTTTTCTTCGACAGGTTATTAAAAAAGTGTTCGGGAAACACCCAGCGTCCAGACGGCGTCGGCGTGACACCGTGATCCAGTCTTCGCGCCTGTGGGTGTCGCCAGTGCGCTCTTGTCCCGTCCACCGAGCCTCACGGCAGACGCAGGTGCGGGAGCACCTTGCGAAAGCCGGCAGATGTGCTGCCCACCAGCGCCGTCTCGAGCCCGTCCATGTAGTCTGCCACCCCCGCCCGCCACGCCGTGATCACGCACCGCAGCGTGCACTTCTCGTCCTCTTCGCCGTCCCTGCCCTTCCCCGGCGATGGCACACCCCAGCTTGCCATCGACGTCCTCGACACATCACCCTTCCTTGCCCACGGCCATGGTCCCGGACGCATCGCCCTTCCTTGCCCTTGGCCGCGACCCATGTGCGGCTGCGACGGGGCCACCTTTCTCTCTGGTGCCGACATGTGCTGGTCGGGCGCGGGACTGGCGCCGGTGCGACACGACTACCGCAATTAATTCGTGCACCCGATCCAAAGGAGCCGAGTCCAAACCGAAATCTGGATTCCCCAGCGATGGGCAGTGTCGGAGGTGAATTTCGTTGGGTTCTGGCCGGATTTCACTGACCTTTTTCAAATTGATCTATGTGCGCACATTGTTTGCACTCAAACGCACGTACACGCGACTCTCTTGGCAAACCACGATTTTTTTATACCTTCTGTGTTCTCGTTTTGGACTCGGGCAATGACGCGAACACGTGGAAGTCGAAATCCTACAACGAAAAAGGGAAGATGTCAGCTGCAGTGCTCTCGGATTTGAAGAAAGGGTAAGAGATAGAAGCAAAAGCACGAACCTGTGATTGTCGTACCGCGGCACATCCGACTCGTTTGTCCTGACTGTCTCGTCGAGGCTTTGCACATTCTCACTTTGGTTGCGAGATGGTTTGGGATCAAGAGCAAAATAGGCGCCAATCCCAACCGATAGCACAAGTTGATGGGCAAAAAACCGGACCGTTGCATCCGGTTTTTCTTTCTTTCTCGAAATTCTTCTCCTTTCTTAGATCTTAGCACTGACTTCTCTTTACTGCGAGAGAAAAAAAAATGAACACAACCAAGGAATTTGCTCTGGCAAATACCGACAACACCGTGTCTCCAAATCTCCACGCAATACGAGAACTTTTATGGGCTAGACCAATTTTACCTCCTCGTCTTTACTCCTACCGGATCCAATTATCGATACAGCCCTATTCTGGAATGTTATAGAAAAATTGTTTGGAAATCATAGTAAGTATTTGACGCCTGAAATAAGCCAGAATAAGCCCGCCGAGCAATGCACATCATGACCGTATATCTCGGGCGCATCTATAGCCGGACTTTGGCCGGATGATGTAGCTTGCACGTGGATGTCCGCGAAGAGCGGCGTTGTCTGGCGTTGTCTCGAGGACTGTTCAGAAGAGGGAACGTACCTGCGTGAGCGTCTCGAGACTCCCTATACCAAGATACAGAATTTCCCTTGATTTATTCTCCATTTTCTGTCGGGATTTTCAGTCTTGCTTCACCGTTCGAACGGCCAGAGATTGAACAACCCGGACAACTCGTTTCAACGACGATGAATCTCCGGATTTCGGGCGTGCGGCCACTCGAAGTTGGTCCCAACCCTGCCGTAAGGCAGACTCGGACAAATCCGCGCACAAGGTCTCCAACTTGAATAAATTCGGACGGCCATAGCACGGATGTGCATGAGGCCGTTATTCGGCAAGTTCCTGTGTTGCGTTGAGCTGCGCTGAGTTCGAATTGTTTCCGGACGATGAGGTGACAACGAGAAGTAGAAGTAAAAATCTGGCAATGTTTGGTTCCGAGGGTGACACCTTCTTGAACCAAACTTGAACCAAACAAAGACCCTCAAGGCCTCACCTGACCGGTAATCTCGAGATACGGCGCTGCCCTCTGGTGCGTCTTCTTTCCTCTCTCGTCTTTCCCTCGCCGATTCCTGTTACGTCGCAGGTCCAGATCCTTATGGAGATGCTCATCCCGGGTCTGCCATTCTGTGCGCATTCCTCATTCATGCCAATCCTAGGATGAACCGAGCCAAATATACGAAACCATCTTCCGCAACATCTAGGCCGTCGCAGAGCTCTCTGACCTCATCCGCACCAAGTTTCGGCCCAAACGGTGCCCTTCCTTCCAATCTACGCGCTCCGCCAATCTAACGGGAAGTATGTATGTAGATCGGAACATAATAAACCACCTGGGCAAACTGTTCGTGACCTGGGATGCGGCGATGATCATCCGTGAGATCGAGACCGTGCACCCCTCGGCGAAGCTGCTCATCACGATGAACATGATTATTGTTCTCGCTGGCAAGAGGCTCCTCAAAAAGGCCGAGAATCGACTCATCATGGGCCTCAAGCTGGCAGATATTATCCTGGGTATGAGCTCGCATGCACAAGGGCGGTGGCTGAACTAGAGAGTAAGTCTGATCATCTGCAAGCTGGAGTTGTATTCCGCGTAGATTTCACGTCGATTCTGCTTCGACTCTGTGATTCTGCTTTGAATCCTCGACCATAGGGTGCGTGCACACCATCTCATCTACTCCCATGGCTGACTCGCCGCCAAGGTTGATCAAGCAGGCGAAAATGCCAAGGTGGCCCTCGGCGCTAGATGTTACACAAACAGAGACGAAGGGAAGGGTGCTGATCAAGAACGCAGATGCTGAATTTCATGAGTAATATCTATTCGGTCTTTAATTTTAATTGTTGGCCTGGTGGGTGAACGGTTTTCCAGTTCGCGCCTTTCGCTTGTTCCATTTTTTTGCAGGCTTTTTCGGTCGTGCCGTTTCTGGGACGAGACTCATTTCTGTTTTCACGACCGTGACGCGTGCGATACCCTCGTACACCTATCCTACATGTGGCACCTCGAGATGGTAAGTGCCATCCCTTGATCTCGACAATCCATTCACAGAGGACACAGATAATTGTAATGAAATAGATTAGAGTTAGACAAAATAGAGACATGTTTTTGTGTACAAATGATAATATTTTCCACAATGCATTTCTAGGACCTCGAAGCACCAGAGCATCACTGATGCATGTTTCCATATTTGGCGACCGTGGTCCCGCTGGTGGGGACACGCCCCCCTGGTGGGGACGCGCCCCCCTGAAAAGGGAATAAATCACGTGAAGACTAATTACGACCAAGCTAAGAGGTCGCGTCTCCGAGATAAATGAGAAGGGAGGCTCTGTGGCCATTTCCTTGATATCCTCTTTATACAGGTTATTAGCCACTTTTTAATCTGTGGGTCTCTCTTTTTTTTTTGCGGAACGATAGCAGGGCCAGACAGTACAGCTGTGAAGTACTTCCCGTCATCTACTCAGGCAGAATTTACCCTTTTGGATCATCAAGCCGACCTAGTCGTCCCGACCCCACCCGTTAATTGGTGACTTGGGACAATTAAAACCCAGTCTGACAGAAAAATCAGCCGCCCGAGGAGATGTGCTAATTAACACCCTGGCATCCAATTTATTTCGCGACACCGTGTGTGGGGATTCAGCTCGACATCATTGGCTCAGGTCCAGCGTACTGGACCATCATTGCCTCCGCTCAGCCAACACCCACTAAAACCCCGGTCTCCCTCATCCAGTCTTCAAGGAGTCTGTCCTCGTCTCTCAACACCTTAGCCCATGTCTTGGAGACGACCGTCTTTTTAACCCTCTGTGGCCATACTTTTATGTGTCGGTAAGTGCACAGTCGAGGGCGATTCTATTGTTCATAATTTTTACCCAGCGGTTTCGAATTTCCCTCTCCGAGGGTTCACCTTTGCCTCCAATGATTCTTGCGTTACGGAGGCACCAGATGAGGAACACGGATTCGGATACAAGAATATGGTGCAACCGAGTCTCGCCCGAGTTCTCCTTTGTGATTGTGCCACAAGCCATGATTTCTCCAACTGTGGGCCTTAGTTCCTCTCCTTCTGTGGGTCTCTCAATCTGAAAGGATGCCTGGTTGTTATCACTAGTGTCGTTTTGTGCCACTCATTATGTCCTAATTTCCACCCCAATTCCAGCCTGCGGACCAGAATTCTATTTCTTCAATGTGAAGCAATATATGACAAACTCAATTCAGTGTCTAGATATCCAATCACTGACATATGCAAGTAAGTATTAGATATCTATACATTCTAATATGTATATATCTCCAATACTGCGTGGATTATTACCCTTCAAAAGAAAAATCTGAAAAACCTCAAAATATTAGTAGAGCTTCCTAGGCATCCCAAGAGTGTCTAATAATTGTTTTCAGGACTTTGTATTCCAGGAGGGCAGCGAAAGAGGGCTCAAAGTAACGAAGAATAGAATGGGCAAACAAGAGCAACTGTCACGATTTAGACGCTATCTAATCGCGACAACGCCTTATCTAAGCGCCTAATCAAGCGCTCGTCTATTTAAACACCAAGGCTATGCTGGAGTCATCAGTGACCGGACAGCCAGGGATCAGGTTCCCACAGGAACATGCCGATGAAGCACGACGGATTAGTGATCGGACAGCTGACAGGTGTCATGCTGCGGACATGTGGAGTATGCATGGGCATTACTCAGAACACATGGCTTCAGGACGTTTCTTACTCAGAACACATGGTTCTAGCATGTTTATTACTCAGAACACATGGTTATGGTGCTTGTAGCACATGGACGCTCTATTGTATATATTATTAGCACTAGTTACATAGCCACAGTTGAACAGTATAAGTAGTGTAGCTAGTCGCATGTATTCCTTAGTCTTTTATTCCATCATACTTCGAGCCTCACTCTTACCTGCTACATCTGAGAACGCAACGTGCGACCTCTCAGACTAGTACTTGAGCCTTGAGCGTGACATAATAAAAGACTACCCTTCATACCTTCGTACCGCCCCTACCCTCCGACCTCCTTTCCCTTTCCCCCCATCCCTCTATCCACTACTTGGTTTCTTACCTCTACTTGGATTCTTGTATTTGAAGTTCCATTTTCCCCATTCCCCACCCGCCGATTCTCTACCTCGTCCACAGCGAGTCTAAACAAGTGCAGCACCAGTCGTTTTCGGTTTACCGAACAGACAGACGCTAGGCCACGGGAAACGTTGAGTCCGTCCCAAGCCACATAGCAGTCGCAGGAGTGCCAGCCAGACCTTCGGGGAAGACTGCCTCGCTATCGCCGGGGGTGTTGTAGAAGACCCGGGCTAGTTCTGTCGCAAGAGACCGTTGCGATTCCACCAACCGCTGAGTGCGGATTCATACCAACACAGTGACCTTCCGCGCCCCATCCACCTCCTCCTCCTCGGGAACCTCATCCCCGTCGACTTCCTTATACCGTTCCGCCGAACTTCCTACCTTCACCCCGTTCGACCGACTTTACGCCGCCCTCGCCAAACTACCTTACCAACCACCTCGCCCGTCGCTCATATTACCAATGGCCGACGAAGACCAGAACCAGGGCACCACCTCTTATATGCCCGCTATGGACCTCGACCCCGCCCCGAGAGAGACTAGGTCCTCTCGGATCACCCTCGCCCGCCTCCCCCCCACTTTCGACGGCTCTGACAAGAGCAAGTGGGAAACTTTCCTCGACGCCCTCCTTAACTACCTATGGGCGTACGATTCGGAGTTTGACTCCGAGAAGAAGAAAATCGCGTTCACCCTCTCGTTATTGGGTCGGACCGATGGTGCCTCGTGCCCAGCCACAAACTGGGCACGTAATTGGTGAAAGCGCATGCTGCGCGAGGGGCTTGACAGCCTCTACCACTTCGATGATCTGATCTCGGATCTAGAAGCGACGTTCCAGGACAAGAACGTCAAGCAGACGGCGCACATGCGCCTCACGACAACACGGCAGGGAAAGACTCCCCTGGCCGACTTCATCCAGGCGTTCGAGTTGAACGCCGAGGAAGCGGGGTATACCCCCAACGACAAGGACACCCCCCACAACACCTTCCTAGTGGAAACACTAGAAGGCCTCGTCGAGGAGGCGGTGCGCACCCAGCTGTATGCGGGTGGAATTGAGGTCCCGGAGGATTACGCGGGACTCAAGAAGAGGCTGACGGCGATCAGCCGGGTCATGGAGCGGGGGAAACTCCGAGCGGCTCAACAGAGCCGGATGTTCTGGACCCCGGCGCGTGTACAAGCGCCGGCTGCTAAGTCATCACCGGGGTTCGGGCCGGCGCCCAACCTCGCGAAGAAGATCGGGCCGGGCGAGACCGCCCCGATGGATGTGGACCGCGCGCGGCAGACACCCCGCGTTTTTAAGTGTTATAACTGTGGCAAGGAGGGCCACATGAAGCGGGAGTGCCCGGAGCCTCCCAAGTCGAAATTTAATATCCGGTCGATCAAGACCGAGGACTATTCGCAGGACGACCTGCAGGCTCTTGCAGCCGTCCTTCGCGAGAAGGGTTTTTAAAGGGGCCCCCGCTTGCGGCCAAAGCGGCGCCCCTTGTCACAAATAAATATGCACATCTCAAGGACATTAATATTAGCAACGTAGTTACAGACCCGGCACATGATATTTATACCCCAGAAAATACTAGTTTACGAAAGAGCATAAACGATTTCCTAGTAGCTAGTGTAGAAAACAAACAAAAAATACGTATCTTGGAGAATCAGAATCGGAAACATAATATTCGCAATCGGAAGATGGACGAAGTAAATAAGAGATGGAGTGCATTCAAAAAGGCCCCTGGAACCCAAACCAGTGCAAAAAATAGTGAGACGAAAAAGGACGGCGATGCCGTGAGGGCTCAATCCCAGGATCGGGAGGAAGCGCCCAAACAAAAGAAAACACGCGTGACGCTGAGTCAGAAGAAGACACAGGCGGCGCAGAAGTTGGCACAGCCTGAGGATCGGCTTGCCAAAGAGATGAAGGAAATCCAGAAGCAGAGGCGGCACCACGAGATGCTCGTTCCCGTTACGCTGACTGCGTTGGACACCGGGAAGACGCGCGCTGTCAAGGCTCTTCTCGATAACGGTTGCACTACCACGTGCATCGATCGAGATTATGCCAAGGCAGAAGGCTTCGAGCTCCAGGAGCTTGACGTGCACATTGTCGCCCGCAACGCAGACGGAACGGAGAACGCCCGGGGAAAGATCACTCACTACGTTGAGTTGATGCTTTCGGTCGGCCCCCACGTTGAGCGCCAACGGTTCTTGGTCACAGGACTAGGCAAGGCTCGCGTGTTCATTGGGTACGACTGGCTGTTCAAGCACAACCCCGAGGTAGACTGGCGATCCCAAAAGATTGTGTTCAGTCGCTGTCCGCCTGAATGCAACATGCATGGCACGGAGTACCGGACAGGGATGTCCGCGGAGGAAGAGAAGTTGGAAGACGGCGAGTCGATCCTATTGGTCGACTTTGCGGAACAGATTGATCTGCGTGCGCATGGATCACAGGCGCAGCAGATGGCAGAGGAAGCGAATCGTGGGAAGGAGCGCATGACCGAAGGGAAGGTCCCGGAGGAGTACCACGAGTTCGTGAAGGTGTTCGCGAAGGAATCATTCGATGCCATGCCCGAGAAAAGGCCGTGGGATCACGCAATCGAGCTTAAGCCAGGATCAAAGGCTGTAGATTGCAAGATCTATCCGCTCTCGGTCACGGAGCAGGGGAAGTTGAACGAGTTCCTGGAGGAGAACCTGAAGAGTGGGAGGATCCGACCCTCAAAGTCGCCGATGGCTTCGGCGTTCTTCTTCGTGAAGAAAAAGGATGGCAGCCTACGACCAGTCCAGGATTACCGGAAGCTCAATGAGATGACAATTAAAAATCGTTATCCACTTCCGCTAATCTCGGAGCTCGTAAATAAGCTCCGCGGTGCCAAATACTTCACGAAGTTGGATATCCGATGGGGGTACAACAACGTGCGGATCAGGGAGGGAGATGAGTGGAAAGCGGCGTTCAGGACGAACCGAGGGCTGTTCGAGCCGCTCGTGATGTTTTTCGGCCTGACGAATTCCCCGGCGACGTTCCAGACAATGATGAACGACATCCTTCGAGAGCTCATAAACGAGGGAAAGGTCATAGTCTACCTGGACGATATCCTTATCTTCACCGACAACTTGGAGGAGCACAGAGCACTGACGAAGCGGGTACTTCAAATCCTGCAAGACAACAAGCTCTTTCTCAAACCAGAGAAGTGTGACTTTGAGAAAACGGAGATCGAGTATCTAGGAGTCATCATTTCCTACAACTCGATGAGGATGGACCCGGTGAAGATCAAGGGCGTGATGGAGTGGCCGGAACCAAAGAACCTTAAGCAGACACAAGCATTCTTAGGTTTCACGAACTTCTACCGCCGCTTCATCCGAGGATACGCGGAGATAGCAAAGCCGATGACGAGGTTGACTGGGAAGGAAGGCTGGAGCTGGGGAGAGGAGCAGAAGAGAGCGTTCCAAAGGCTCAAGGATCGCATCGCCGAAGACGCCGTACTGGCGCTCCCCACAGATCACGGGAAGTTCCGAGTCGAGGCTGACGCGTCGGATGGAGCTATAGGAGCGGAGCTCGCACAGGAGCAGGAGGGCGAATGGCGCCCTGTTGCTTTCATGTCTCATGGACTCAATGAGACTGAGCGGAACTACGAGATCTACGACAAAGAGATGCTCGCGATCATGACCGCGCTGGACGAGTGGCGGGAGTTGTTGATGGGCGCAAGCCAAACATTCGAGATCTTTACTGATCATCAAAATCTCGAATATTTCAAGAAGCCTCAGAAGGTTAATCGCAGACAGGCCCGGTGGATTCAGGAACTGGCGGAGTTCGACTTCACGTTGCACCACCGGCCCGGAGCGTTGAACAAGAAGGCAGATCTCTTATCTCGGAGATCGGATCACGACCAAGGGAAAGACGACAACGAGAACGTCGTTCTGTTGAAGCCAGAGTATTTCCGAGCGCAGGACATAGTGCTGGAAGGGCCAGAGACAGGAATCTTGGAAGAGATTATAAAGGAGAAGAAGATCGATAAGAGCGTTAAGCTGGCGCTCGAGAAAAAGCTACCAGCCTGGGAAAAGAAGGACAATATTATATATTACAACGGACTTATATATGTACCCCGGAATCAGGAGTTGCGCGATAAGATTATCGGACTCCATCACGACCTGCCCATGCTCGGCCATCCCGGAGAGAACCGCACGCAGGAAATGGTGGAACGTAATTATTGGTGGCCGAGACTGGGAAACCAGGTCGCCGAATATATATAAAGGCCTGTGAGGCTTGCCAAAGGACTCGAGTGCGCCGGTACAAGCAGGGAAAGCTTAACCCGCACAAGATCGCTGAGGGGCCTTCGCAGATTATATCTATGGACCTCATCGGGCCGCTGCCGGTCAGCAATGGCTTTAACGCTATCCAAGTCTGGGTCGACACATACACGAAGATGCTCCATTGCGAGGCAACGAACATGGAGCTGACGAGCGAAGGTGTCGCCCGACTCACCCGGGATCGCGTGATTAGATATCACGGCATTCCCCGTAAAATTATATCGGACCGAGATACCCGATATTTATCCGGGTTCATGCGAGAGCTTAACCGGCTTCTCGGCATAGAAATGAACCCGAGCACGGCATACCATCCGGCGACAGACGGACAAACAGAACGGATGAATCAGGAGATTGAAAAATATCTCAGGATCTTCGTCAATCACCGACAGTCGGATTGGGCGGAGTGGCTTGCATTGGCCGAGTTCACTCATAACGATAAGACCAGCTCGTCGACGAGCATGTCACCTTTCTATACGAACACGGGATACCACCCCTGGAAGGGGATAGAGAATTCAGTCGAGTCGCGCAATGAGGCCGCGAACGACTTCGCACAGAAAATGAAGAGGATCCGCGATGAAGCGTCGGTCGCTCTTGAGAAAACCCAGAAAAAGATGAAGAAGTATTATGACGCGCATAGGCGCGAGGCGCCTGTATTTAAAGTCGGCGACATGGTTTGGGTGGAAGGAGAGAACATAGAGACAGATCGACCGACAAAGAAGATAGACGATGTCAGGCTGGGGCCTTACGAGATCATGGAGAAGGCCGGGGCTTCGGCGTGGAAGCTGAGATTGCCGAAGACGGATCAGACATATCCGGTCTTCAACGAAGCACTTCTCACGCCTTACGTGGAGCCGCCCGAGGGACGGAAAGAGAAGCGGCCGGGACCGCAGATCGTGCAGGGAGAGAAGGAGTACGAGGTGGAGGAGATCCTCAACCACAGGAAACGTGGGCGAGGATACCAGTATTTAATCAAGTGGAAGGGATACCCTATCGGGGAACAGAACTGGGAGCCAACCCGGAACCTTAAGAATGCACCGGACATTCTCAACAAGTATAATGCAGAGCATGACTTGCGCCGATGGGCGGAGGACCTGATTGCCGGAAGGTCGAAGGAGAGCAATGACGCGCTGGCGGCAGAGCTCAGGAAATTAGGCTTGATGCCACCAAAGGAAGCGCTAGGCGCTAAGTCCCCAGGAGATGCCCAGGAACAGCCGCAGACCGAGGGGATTCCGGTCTTGCCGCTGGGGCATTGGGATTATCTTATCAAGCGGTATAAGCCGAAGCAGGAGTCGGCTGATTATCCAACTCGCTATCTATACGACCCAATCACAAGACGAAGGATGATCGTGGAGAAATTCCCTAACGAAGGATGCTCGCGCGGTACTTCAGTCGAAGTTTAATTATTCCACGGTCGTCGGGACGCCGACCCTAGGAGGGGGGTAATGTCATGATTTAGACGCTATCTAATCGCGACAACACCTTATCTAAGCGCCTAATCAAGCGCTCGTCTATTTAAACACCAAGGCTATGCTGGAGTCATCAGTGATCGGACAGCCAGGGATCGGGTTCCCACAGGAACATGCCGATGAAGCACGACGGATTAGTGATCGGACAGCTGACAGGTGTCATGCTGCGGACATGTGGAGTATGCATGGGCATTACTCAGAACACATGGCTTCAGGACGTTTCTTACTCAGAACACATGGTTCTAGCATGTTTATTACTCAGAACACATGGTTATGGTGCTTGTAGCACATGGACGCTCTATTGTATATATTATTAGCACTAGTTACATAGCCACAGTTGAACAGTATAAGTAGTGTAGCTAGTCGCATGTATTCCTTAGTCTTTTATTCCATCATACTTCGAGCCTCACTCTTACCTGCTACATCTGAGAACGCAACGTGCGACCTCTCAGACTAGTACTTGAGCCTTGAGCGTGACAGCAACTCCAGTACTGCACGGATTATTACCCTTCAAGAGAAAAATCTGAAAATATTGATAGAGCTTCCTAGGCATCCCAAGAGCGTTCAATAATTGTTCCCAAGACTTCATATTTTGAGAGGGCAACAAAAGAGGGCTCGAAATAATGAAGATCAGAACAAGCAAACAAGAGGAACTGCAATACTGCACAGATTATTACCCTTCAAAACAAAAATCTGAAAAAATTGGTAGAGCTTCCTAGGGATTCTAAGAGTGTTTTCAGAGGGCCTTGCACAAAATGTTAGGTCCCAGAATTTCAGTGAACCATAGTGAATCACCCAGATTCAATCTTCCAATTGAAAGAAGCAACACAAACAAGAGTTGAAAAAACTAAGCGTGAATGCAATCCGACTGGGATAATAGGCTCTTCCACTTCATCTGCTACCCCAAAAGTGCTTCCCCACTCAACAAAACCATATTCAACAACCTTTGACGAACCCAGATCTTAGAAAAGTTCATAGGAAATTGTTCTTCTTGCATTTGCATTAATTAATTAATTTATTGGATGAACGACTCTATGCTGCACTGAGAATTTCTGTCACCTCGACAACCTCAAGGATTTCAACCTGCGCACACCTCCACCGAATCGCGCCCTAAATGAGAGTGCACGGCCTTCACTGTCAAAAATACAGAAAATCGACTACACATACCTAGGTGATAATTATTGCTCGCAAATCCAAAGAGTGGAATGAAAACCCACCTACCCGGAATTCAGGCCACAAGTCCAAACCACCGAGACCTAAGATCAAATGCAAGGAGGGCAATCCGACGTGTCTCAGAGAAAAACTCTCGTCCGAGCCGGTGTGGCATCCCAGTTCCAGAATTTTTAGCCAAGTACTTTCAAGTCCTCATCTTCAGCAGATACTTCTTAAGTCTGGATGGGGCAGCACCGGGACGATGCAGAGCTGCCCGAAGATGTCAGAACAACGTGTTGAAATCAAAAATGAAGACTCACCTGTGCGGAAATCGGCTGCATCTCACTGCCAAGTAAAAGACATCTAATATATCAATCCGACATATCTCGGCCCAGAAAGAAGCTCATGTCCGAGTCGATGCAGCTTCACTTGCAAGAAGTTGAGTTCCTGCACATTCCCCACTTGAAGCTTGAAGCTGCTTGAAGTTGATGGTGGTTCGGAATCAAGAGCATTGAGCAAAATAGGCACCAATTTAGGCAATCACCACGAGTTAAGACCGGAAGTATGCCGTGGCACGCTGGCATGGAGCCTTTTGCTCGTTTTCTTGTTCTATCGCTCTACCTGAACCTTGCCTGACCTCGTGCTCCTCAGGTCCTCTGGTACTGCGGCTACATTGCTGTGGAAATACTGTCAGGTTGGAAAGGGTAAGTAAGCACTCCACTTGAAACCGTTCTACTGTCAGCCTCTGACCCTCACCTGCCACAGTTACGGTCTCGTCCTCGCATTTCGCCATAAAGGTTTCGTCCGAGAATGGTGGTTGGGTCCGACATCGCCACAGGTGCACCCGTTTCATGATCCCAACAACTGCTCAAAAAGGCAAATAAAAATGGCAGCTGAGACCACTTGCCCAAAAGGAAACCCATCCCTTTCATTTCATCAAAGGAGAAGAGATCGTGAAATTCACCTGGAGAAAGACCAGTTCAGTCCAAATTCAACATCAAGAGGCTTAAATGAAGAAAAAAAAAGCTCAGAATATTACTTATTCTTATCAGATCCCAGAGGATCACCAAGCCATTGGACATCCAATTGCGTGCATATTGCACCTGGGATGCTGGTAATCAGAATAATGCTGAGTCTGGGTGTATCTGCCAGATCACGGCTCCGCACTACAGAGTGCCAGTGGAGGATATAATGGGTAATCGGATGTCTCCCCCTAATTCTAATTCTCTGTGCGGTCAGCAATCTCGCTGACCAGGCCAATTCGGCATTTGGTCCGGTCAGCGGATCGGCTTTGATTAATTCACCAATGGGGTCTTCTCGTCCCTATTGTTTTGTCATCTCGGAGTGCGGCTGTCATCAATTTGCACCGGTCTTAAAAGCGACTGCCTCGAGTCTACTCCGGGCTCGGATGACTTGGGAGGATGCTGTAGTCCATGAGATGATTGGATGTCTTGCATTTGCACGAGGTGCACCCTCAGTCTTTCAATTTTATTCTCAGCCAGTTTTCTTCAAAACTTACATCCTTTCATTCCTTAGGAGATCTGAGTCCGATTCCAAGAGAGTTCCGAATGGAAGTTTGAGCATAGGTAGAGAGAGAGAAAATAACGTCTTCGCAAGCATAGGTCGAAGTTTGGCATATAACGGAGTTCCCTGGGGCATTGTAGGCACACCTCGCTGACTGGAGATAGGAATCGACCATAATAATTTCGTCCAGCCTAGCATAGATAAATATGGAGCATCGGCATCCAGAATACCAATACGTACATCGACAGCCGGCTGAACAAACTGGGCACCAGATCCGCAGCCATTATCCTCGAGAATGTTTCATAGTTGTGCAAATAGATGAGCTCCTTCGAGCGAGAACCGATGCGAGTCACCCAATATCAAATGCTCATGCCCCTTCAGACGCGTCTTCGGCATTGTACAGCTGAATCATATTATCTAGAAGCGATACACATATTCTGACACCTGCCACAGTCCTAGTGAGCATTTTTCTGGGCCGCAACATCAGACCATGCCCTAGATTTGCAGTATACAGCGTACATTCGGGTTCTGCTTCTGTTAATACAATTCAGGACTAGAATGAGTGTAAGGCGGATGAGTTAGGCCTAACTGCCTTATCTCGTTATCTAATCTAAATGTTTATACTTGTTTGATTGTGTAGTATATCAGGGCGAAGTCCACCGTGTGATGGGTATCTTTTTACCCACCACATCGTAGGCCCGCCCACTCGTTCTATCCAATATAGACCTTGGGACAGCTTACTTCGGTGAACTCTAAGACCTATATACACCTCTAACACTTTTTTAAGCTAGCAAAAGCTCCACTCGGAGCAAAATCTATATTTTTGACAAATATACCGCACGCCCGACGCTATTCCCCACCATGGAAAGCACCGAGCATACTATGGCAGAGCAGCCCTCTGCCGCCCACTCGGAGTTCGTCTCGGCTCAGTCCCGAGCGAACCCCGCCCTCAGTGCCACCAGTATTGCCGATGGCGCGGATGACGTGGCAGCCCGCAGCACTGCGAGCAGCCCTGCCCCGGGGAGTACCCGAGTAGTCCTTCATAGGGACGCCTCAGGCATCCCGTACATCACCGACGATGCTGGTCGTCGGCTGCGAGTGTCCTCCGCTGACAACGGGGGGTCTGCCTCATCAGGGCCAGGCGACGCGACCAACGTCGCTATCCACCACTCCCGACTATTCGAGTCGAGGACGTCGGACGATGGACGCCCTACTTCTTCTGAGTCTGCGCTGTCGGATTCTACCCCGCCTGAGTTGTCAGCCGCGGAGTACCCTCAATTAGACCTGGACATTGATCCAGACAGTTTGAATGCCACGCAGATAGGCCAACTAAATCAGATTCGTGCTCACCTGGGTACAGCCAACGCTCGGTTGGTTACTACTACGGCGATGCTTGCCGAGCATCAAACCGCTACTGAGGCCACGCACAATGCCATTCAGGCCGTGCGCACGGAGGTCGTGTCTCGTCTCGATTCCCTTCGTAACGAGACGAATGATCAGCGGTCACGCCTGAACCGCTGTTTGGACGACAATCTTCACGTCTTGAGAGATACTGGGGCTTCGGTTACCCAAGTCAATCTGTTGTTGGACGTTATGAGTAAAGGAAGCGGAGCCCGCGCTCCCCGTGGGCCACCAGCTCCCTCGCTCAGCTTGTCCGCGACTGCAACTACCCGTCTCCCTGTGTCCGTTACAAACGCAATGAACTCGGTCGTGTCTCCTTGCAAGGACAACGAGACCGTCGACGAATTCGAGAAGCGCGCGGCGGCCACTCTGCGTACCAAAGAACAGATGCACGCCGCGTTTCCACTACCCGAAGTACTCGGCGTCGCCGCATCATCGGGCGTAGACGCCGGGGATGCTTGGACCACGGCGTGTAATCTCCCGTACGTTCCAGGGAACTTTATACCCCACAACCCTGCTGGCGACATAGCCCGCGCGACCGTACTACGCGACTTTCGACGCCTGCAGGACATGGAGTCCAGCGCGAGTCGTGCCCGATTTGCCGACGATCCGGTAGACAGGACGCGAGCCCCACCCGTGGGGATGAACACGTCGGTCTCCGGCTATCACTCCGGCGCAGGTCTGGATGGACGCGATGTCATTTCGGAATTCGCTGACGATATGGAAAACATTATACGCGAGACCATTGATCATCGTGTAGGCACTCAACTGGAACTGCCGCACCACGTGCGCCCCACCAAGATTGACAACCCCTCACGATATAGAGGCCAGGACGACCATGAGACATTCATGAATCACCTCGAGAAGTTTCTTGGCTGGATGCGTGTTAGCTGCTATGGCGGTCCAGAATTAGATGCGTACCGGATCTCGTTACTGAACGGGTACCTGGAAGGTGACGCGCACCAGTGGTTTGTGACCGAGATTGATAACCCTCGTGCACTTTCGGACGCTCCTCTTCAATTTGCCGATGTGATCTGTGCGTTGCACCGGCGATATGTGAAGTCGTCTAGCGCTCAACACGCTACCCGCACATTTGAATCGGTGGCTTGGAACGCCGAAAAGGGACCTGAAAAGCTGATGTCCGACTTGATTCAGCGCGGACAGCAAATGGTCGACATGCCAGCACCGTTTGTGCTGAAGGACCGGTTCATGAAGCTGCTCCCTAAATGGTTGAGCAGGGAACTGCGAGTAGGCCGTGGACTCACCTCCGAGTTCACGCCCATCGAGACGCTCAGATCCCACGCCAGACAGATGTGGGAGTCTGAAGTGGGCCTGCGCGAGGAGGATGATGCCGTTGCAATTCCAGCCGCTCACGCCCCACGGATCGACAGCCGTGCCGAGACGCACCCGGCGAACCCTGCTGCGCGTGCGGCGCGCATCCAGGACGACCTTAAGCCTGCAGCGCCACGGGTCGATTCCACCCCTCGCCCTCCCCGCACAACGGAGAAGAAGTGCTTTGCATGCGGGGGAGATCACTACGCGAGGGATAAGATCTGCCCTCGGTACAATGAGCAGCTGCCGTTCCGCGAGAAGTCGCGTGCAATTGCTGCCCATCGTGTGGAGCGGGTCTCCGAGAGTTACTCGGACGAGGACTCGGATGAGTCCAACCCTGAAAACGAGGCCGCCCTGTTGTCCGGAGACGAGGACCAGGACGATAGGGTCGCTCCCGACTTGGCCGACCTGATCAATGGTCCTAACGAAGAAGTTAGGCTTCAGGCCATGCGCGGATATGCCGCTCGCCCTACCTTACAATATTATTCTATGCGCCTGGTAGGAGACATGGCCGAAGATCTTGAAACGCTCGGTAGCGATACGGAGACGTCCCTAACCGCCAGTTCCGTCACCCCCACGGAACACATCCCTACCGCCCTGGGTTACAATCCGGGTCCTGTGTGCGTGGTCTGCCACGATTGCGCATTAGTCTGTCGCCATGTACCGGCCACCCCCGAGAACGGGCTGCCTGAGGGTTGCACTTACTCGGTATGCGAGCATCTTGCCAACGTTGGCCTAGACCCCAACTGGGTCACTCTCCCGGCGTCGCCTCAGCTCCGTAATGTAGCTCTCCCCTCCGCGAGTGCATCGTACACTAGCGAAGAGGAGTCTACTGATGAAGGGAGCGTCCCTGAGCCCGAGTTTGAAGATACGTTCGAACTCGGGACTATTATTGATATAACTGCGTCCTATCCGGCAGAATACACGTCTGCAGAACGGGAGATACAGGATTTCGAGCGAGCTCGGACCCTGGCTGGACGGCGACCGCTTACTGCGTTGGAATACGATGTTAACCTGCGACTGCTGCGTCAGTACAGGTATTACTCCAACGAGGAAGCAGACAGAGATGAAGAAATAGCAAACTGGTCCCGACAGGCCGACGAGCGCATGCGTCGACACCCGGTGTATGGCGCGGAGACGCACGCCCGAGACGCCCTAAGCGAGGAACAAGCGGTGCATGAAGAAGAGGACCGTGTAGCCTTACGAGGCCCCGGCACCGAATTTCCACTGGATGAGGCCCAGGTGTCGCTTCAATCACAACTTGGACTTCGCGCGCGGGAACACGCGTTACAGCTACAAATCCTCGACCGACACACGCATGCCATAGTATGGCGCGGGATGATGCGCGCATGCCGCGACCGGTGCAACAGGATCTCGTATGAGATCCAAGGCCGAATAAACCCCGAGGCAGAAGCCCTATTTGAGCGTGCACGCACCATGAATCAAAACGCCAGCGGGCGCCTCTCGTACGACCTTGCGCTCACTCAGAGTGACATACTCGCACTGCAAGGCAGGCGCGAGGCAGAAAGGCGACGCAACGACGGCGTCTTGCAAGCGATTATGGCATTGGACGCAGAAGCCGCTGCCAATGGGACCCGGTTCAGCCTATCACCCACGACAAGGCCGAGCGCCCGTGTTGCGCCTACAACGGAGAGTGGGGCAGGGACGATCGTCCTGAGCACTGACTCAAGTATACGGGCCATCGGCATACAACTGGACTTACCAGCTGAAACCCCGCCTGGTGACTTAACTGTCCTGCACGGGGTACCAGGTGCCACAGTTGACCTGGGGCTTGACGAGCAGCGAGCGTGGCGCGAGGTTACCCCTTTCTCCACCGAACAGTTGCTCGCTGTACCGTTGCCACTTCCGGAAGGATCCGATTACACGGCCTCGGATGATCACCGTGAAGATCCCGATATTCTCATCGGGGATAACGGATCAAGTCGCGCTTACCTAGCGCAAGAATTCCACACCGTACAGCGAGGGCCCCCCCCATGACGGACGAGGAATTCGCTCGAGAATACGACGCGTCCAACCCAGGGTCCTACTCCTGGGCGGAAGAACTGGACCGCGCCGAGGCGCGGCAGAACTACTACCGCCCCCGCAACTGGATCGACCATTGGGAGACGGAGGATGACCCCCGATTCCAGGCGCACCGAGTCGAGGACGATACCGCCTCGCAGCCATTGACAGATTCAACGGCTGACGCTCCTGATACTCCCACGACCACTGCGCCCGACGAAGAGGCTCTTGAGGACCCAGTCGAGAATATAACGGTACGGGAATCTTTTGACTGCACTAGCGAGTACGTGGACCTTCCGTGTGTTCCCCACCCCGATGACGAGGTAATCGTGCGATCCGTGGTGATGACGGGCAACCAGGAAGTGGAACAAATGCTTATCCTAGTGGACCGCAATTCCAACGTGTACTACCACGTCCAGGAGCTTCCCGCGCACCACTACTTGCACCCAGATTTTCGGCCGATCCATGACGCTGCAATGAGCGAGGCGATACACGAGCGCAACCAGATTCCGGGGAATCCTCGTGTGCATTACTCGTCACGTTCACTCAACATGAGCGTATCGCGCGACCGAAGAGGGATGCCCGACCCAGAACCCCGACTACTACCGGGCTTCGTCTTTCACGAACGCCTGGCTTCACGGGACCCCGAGGACGACGATGAGACCGCTATGCCGGGATTTCGTATGCAATTCCTGGCCGCGCGTATCGAGCATTCGAGTACTATTCGAAGGCCAGACACGGTCGGGCTCCTTGACCAACCGGTGCGGCCCTATAAAGAAACCGCTTGTATATCCGTATTAGTCAATATTAACGGAGTGGACGCCTATGTGCTGATAGACTCAGGAAGCACGACCAACTCGATGACCCCCGAATTCGCACATGCGACTCGGGCCCCACGGATTACCCTCACGGAACAAGTAACTCTTCAATTGGGTTGCGTGGGCAGCAGGTCCCGTATCAACTATGGAACACGGGTGCCGATCGACTTTGGTGGTCTTAAAGGGCACGTATACTTCGACCAAGTAAATCTGGATCGGTACGACTGTATCTTGGGGACCCCACTGCTAAATCGCCACGGTGGGGTCATCGACTTCGCCAGGCGGGAGCTCCGCCTCTCCAATGGGCGATCTATACCAGCTATCCCGCTGTTGGACGAAGTCACGTTGGTTGCCAAACGGGTGGCTGCCAGGCGTGAAGCCAGTTACAGCAAAGCCAAGGCGATCCCCACAGCGGGCCTTCAGGAGGTCTGACTGCGTAGCGCCCGAGTGGAAGTCGCCCACGACCACCATTCGGATGGCGCTACTCAGGGATCCGTATCTACGCGTAATGCTCAACGGCGCGTACACATTGAAGACGTTCTCGACGAAGAAGAAGAAAATGAAATCCCAAATTTACCTTGGGACCATCCCAGCATATTCGAGGATATTGCCGTGCCCGCAGCTGAGACTACTAAGGACTCAGGCGGGACCCCGTTGGCGGACGTCCCTGACCTCGAACCGGACTGGGACGACAGCGACGACGACTATTACGATGCAGTCGACGATGTCGATCACTGCTCAGAATGCTATGAAGATGATATAGCGCAGGACCTCACCCTGGTGCTTCACCTTGAAATCCCCCAGCCCAATTCACGCACCCGCACGCCTCGAAGGGCACGACACGACGGCATGCCTGACATAACCGAGTATTCGGTAATCTTGAGACACTCCACACAGGACCAAGTATCCTGGACGAACGAAGCAGATCCCCATGGCCTTAATGAAGAGGCCATGGATGAAGCCATTCCCATCATGCACATGCGCACCTCCAATGCCACTACGGGCGACCTAGGCCCTTCGCCTATAAATTCTAAGCACATCGAAGGGTTGCGAGCCCGCTGGTTCAAAGTCTGCGAAGATATTATGGGTCCCATACCGGAAACTCTTCCGCCATTCAGGGACATCAACCACGAAATTAACCTCGTGGACGAAAACTTGACCTATGGGTACCACATGCCGCGGTGCTCGGACGCACTCCGCCCTCAGCTCCGCGACAAAATCAACCGCTATGTTAGAGCGGGTTGGTGGGAAATGAAACCCGTCCCACAAGCAGCGCCGTTATTGTGCATTCACAAGAAGACTGGGAAATTGCGTACCATCGTGGACGCACGCAAACGGAATGACAACACCGTTAAAGACGTCACTCCATTCCCCGACCAAGACAATATACGCATGGAAGTCGCGAAGGCGAAGTGCCGATCTAAAATCGATATGTCCGACGCCTACGAACAAATCCGCGTCAAGTCCGAAGATGTTTGGAAAACAGCTTTCTCGACTACGTTCGGGACTGCGGTCTCCAACGTAATGCAACAGGGGGACTGCAACGCCCCTGCCACATTTCAACGCCTCATGACTTGGATATTCAAGGACCACATCGGCGATTTCATCCACGTATATCTGGACGATATATTCATATGCTCCGATACCATCGAAGAACATGAAGAGCACTTAGCGTATGTATTCAACCGACTACGTAAAGAACAATTGTACTTGAGCAAGGCCAAGTGCGACCTCTATTCCCGAGACATGGACTGTCTCGGGCACCGCATCACGGACCGTGGCCTTCACGTCGACACAGACAAAATGGCGAGGATATTGGAATGGCGCACCCCGCGATCCCTCCAAGAAGTCCAGCGCTTCCTTGGCTTGGTTCAGTACCTGGCAGCGTTCATGCCCGATGTGGCTCACCTTACATCGCCCCTCGAATCGATATGTCGTGGGGGACAGGTCTTCGTATGGCGACCATTTCACCAACACTGCCTGGATCAGATAAAGCTGATAGCGAGGCGGACACCTATACTCAAACCCATCGATCCGAATTGTCCGGACCCAATATGGCTGATCTGCGATGCGTCATCTTGTGGAGTTGGCGCGCTGTATGGCCAAGGCCCGGACTGGCAGACTTGCCGGCCGGCGGGGTTCTTATCTAAGAAATTCTCGTCAGCGCAACGTTCGTACAAGACATATGAACAAGAGGCCCTCGCCATCATCGAGGGCCTCCTTAAATGGGAAGACAAGCTTCTCGGCCGCAAGATCATGATAGCATCTGACCACGAGGCGCTTGAGGCTATCAAGACCGCCGCTCGGGGCAGCCTGAACGGTCGACTCATCCGGTGGGATGAGTACCTGTCTCAATTCGACTTCGAGATCTTCCATGTCAAGGGAGTGGACAACAAAGTGGCCGACTGTCTCTCCCGGTACTACGAAAACGACGCGCCCGACGAGCACCACCCCCCCGGCGCGTACGTGACCGGGGACTTCCGTCTGGACCCTGAACTTGAAGACATGACCAAGATCCACGCTGAGGAATTGCGAGACTACCCCGCGCGGTTATTTTCCATACACGCCGAGAATGCCGTGGAAGACCGCGTCCGTGAGGCCCAAGAGTTGGAGCAACACGCTATCGAACTTAGTGCTGAAGGGTTTGACACCAGCGCCGTGACACTGGAAGATGCACTTACCGCGGACCCGCCGCTCCAACCCATGCTGGAAGGTGACTTCACCTTCCTCCCTGGCGTTCGGGCGGGCTACGAGAAGGACAAATTTTTCCAGAAAATACTGGCCGCACCAGACCAATTCCCCTTGTTTGAAATACGGGACGCATTGATTTACAGAACAGACGCGTTGAGCAAGCAGTCGCTGTGCATTCCCCGCACCCCCGGACTGCGAGGCTCGCGACGACTCACTGAGCTGGTTATAGACCAAGGCCACAAAGTGATCGGCCATCTCACCGAAATGCGTACATCTGAGTATGTGCGGCGTTGGTTTTGGTGGCCGAAGATGGGAAAGGAAATTGCGTCGTTCTGTCTAAGCTGTGTAGCCTGCCGAGTGTCCAAGGACTCGACGCAGGCGCCAGTCGGGCACTTGCACCCACTCCCCATACCAGCACATCCGTGGGATTCCATAGGGATGGATTTTGTGGGACCGTTCCCGCCCTGTTTGGGTTACAACTACATGCTGGTAGTGATCTGTAGACTCACCAGCATGATTGCCCTGACCCCGATGAAAGTCACCGATACATCTTCGGATGTGGCATGGCTATTTGTACGAGACATCATGCGGCTTCACGGTATCCCGCGCTCTATCATTTCCGACCGCGACTCGAAATTTACATCTAAATTTTGGCGGGAACTTCATAGACTCACCGGATCCAAACTTATGATGTCTACATCATTCCATCCTCAAACGGATGGCGCCTCCGAGCGCGCCATCCGGAACGTGTCACAGATTTTGCGATCCATGGTAAGCCCCAATCAACGCAACTGGGTCTACCATATACCTATGGTAGAATTCGCAATTAACTCCAGCATCAGCGCCTACACGGGGTTTGCCCCGTTCGAGTTGAATTACGGGTACGTACCACGTATGACCAACGTCACCGGCGAAGCCACAGAATTTCCGGGTGTCCGGGACTTTGTGAACTCCGCGCTAGCCAACATCGCCATCGCACACGACGCGATAATTGAAGCACGCGTCCGCGCCACTTATCACGCGAATAAGGGCCGTCGGGAGGAAATCCCGTATGTGGTCGGCGAACTCGTGTTTCTTTCCACGAAGAACTTGAACTTGCCCAAGAGCCGGGCGCGAAAGCTGGCACCGAAGTTTATTGGGCCATACAAGATCGTCGCATGCCTGCCGGATTCCTCGAATTACGAGCTGGAACTCCCGGACGAGCTTCGAAAGCGGCGGATACACCCACGGTTCCATGCGGCTCTACTGCGCCCGCATCAACCAAATGATGATGCGATATTCCCCAGCCGGGAGGTCGGTCGATTCTACGACTTTGGGATGCCGGATGACCAGGAGTGGTTGGTGGAGTCTATCCTCGGCCACGAATGGGTGGGCCCGCGCTCCTTGCGTTTCTGCGTTCAGTGGACCGCTGGCGACGTTACCTGGGAACCTCCGAAGAACATGGCCGATGTCCAGCACCTCGACGAATATTTCGAGCTTCATGGAGTTACACATTGGCAAGATCTATCACGCGATTGATAACATCAATGGGCGCACGATGCTCCCACGGGACCTTTAACAGCTCACCATGGCTTTTAAGGAACGCACTGCGGACTGGATCGCCCGCAACTTTACCAATTTCCCTCCCCCTATGGTGGACGGAGACGACATGTCGCTTCCCTGGCAGGACGACGAACATTGGATCGAAGACCGTTTCGACCGTGGTGCTCTGCACGAGCGCAAAACGTCGGGCTACTGGACTGGCGACGAACGCGCTCCGACCTGGGTGTGGCCGCTGGGCGGCTCCCTGAACACCCCGCCTCCTCCGTTCCGCGGCTTTCGTGAGAACCGCGGGAACTTGGCGCCAAAACCAGAGAAATCTGGACAAGGTATGGCGCTTGCGCCTCCCGCACCTCCTGCGGCTGCTAACGCGCACGCAGGACGACCACTGGATGCGCGTCCCATCGACACGCGTTCCATTGCCAGCTCGGACGCTCCGGATTCCCGGCGGTACTATGAACCCCGGGAGTACCGCGACGATCTCGCGCGCCAGCAACAGTTCTCGGCGCGCGAGCGTTTTCGGGATGAGGCGTACTGGGGACACCGTGGGCCCCGATACGATCCTCGCAATGCCCGCCCCGAGTACTCGGATAGGGATGCCCTGGACCGCAAACGCCTGTTCGAGCGTGACCGGGACAGATACTACGACGCGGACCGCGAAGACCAGACCCGCGCTCGAGAAACCCGCCAACTGCGGGGCCGTTCGTTCGACACTCGTCACAAGCCTCCGCAAAGTGGAGCGCTTGTTCCCATCGCCTGACGTCCGCGAAGCCCGTTGTGGCCCCGACGGGCACCCGATCGCGCATGTGACAGAATTGCTGGATGCCGACACCCATATGGACGGCGCCAGTATGACCGCGGCCGCCCCGGATCCCGACTATGTGACCAGGGAAGAGGAGCGCATCGCGCGCTCCCGCGTCCGCGCATCACGCGATCCTAACGCCCCCGAGCCCGTCACGCGCGCCCGCGATGCACGTCTCGGGGTCTGGCGCAACCTGCAGATCGCCACCATCGACCAGGCCATGAACCTATCCGATTGGCTGGACAAGGGCGAGGAGAGCTCATTTGAGTTCTTCCAGTTTATCGTACAGAATGCGGCCGCTCTCCCCTTGGAATTCCGTTCCGAGGGCGAATCATACATTATGCGCCACCAGCAGGCCCTGGAGCGCGGCTGGTGGGTCACCACCACCGGGGCGCCCCGCCCATCCCATGCTGAGCGCCTGCGCGGCGCAAACTCGGGCTCACGGGGTGGCATCACCGCCGCAGGACCAGCTCACCGGCGTATCAACGACGATCCGCTATCTCGCAGCGGTAACACCGGACCATCGCACCGGCACGTCGAGGACGCGCCGCCCATTGGCAGCCACCAGTCCGGACGAGTTTATGGCCCATCTGGTCCATCCCAACCCGCGTCATGGAGCGCTGGCCCGATTGCCCCAGTTCCCAGCCAGGGTGCCGCTGCTAATGCGCGCGGTTACCTCGGCAGCGCCCCGCCCAACCCGGACGACATCGCGCCTGGCGACGCCGCTGTCGGCGACTTCCGCGTCTGGCACGGATTCCCAAATTCCCTTGCCACTGCGGTCGAGGTGGCCAGGCATTTCTCCTTCACACCCCCCTTGATGTGGACGACTGGGATGCGCAACATGCTCGGAGAACGCCCGCGCCCCGCGGGCGACACCGCTCACGTCGAGGACGCGCTGGCATATGCCACGTGCGTGGCATTAGGACCCTCCGACCGTCGTGCCCTGGATCACCAGTGGCGCCGCTGGTATGAAACGGTCACGCTAATGTTATCCATCCCGGGATACTACGCGCACCTCGTCGTTGCGGGTGGATATCCCCCGGCGTCCCTGCCGCTACAGCACTACCCTTACCTCACCGACAACTTCACCATGCCCCTCGCAGCTGCATGGCTTATTTGCCACGGGATTCCTGTCAGCGGCCCCGCTATCACCGCGCTCGAATCTTTCGCCCGTTCCCGGCGGAATGTGCGTAACAATATTGTGGACCTCAACAACGTCGGATGGAGCGATACACCACACTCACTGGCTGCCGCTTTGGAGGATTCCACCCCCATACCCGCCTGGGCCGAGCTGCAGCACGCCCCCCTGCGCCCGGGATCCCACGAAGTCCCTGGCGCTGGCCCCCCACGCCCCGCGTTCGACGGGCTCGCCGCATCAATGCACGCGCAAATGGACGTCATACGCGAGACCTCGGCTGACGTGCCATCCACGACCATAGGCATATCCGGGACGTTGCTCATCAATGACCCGGTCGGCGCTGCCAACGACTTGCCTGAGCCGCCCCCCGATACACCGGAGGCGCAGGGCCCGGCCTCGGCGTAGACCTGCATCAAGCGGCGATCTACGTCGGCGAGTTCCCGAGCAGACTGCATCAAGCGCTTTGTTAGGGCATCGCTGGGCGGGGCCGCATTACTTATTCCACTATACCTTTCTTGTCGTGTCTACTGTTGCCAACGGGGCGGGATGCTATACCCCGTCCCAATACATTCCTTTAACATTTGTGCAAACAAGTCTTGCGTTGACACTTGTGGAAACAAGATTTGATGTGCAAGATATGGAAATTTTCGGACTCATATACTCGTCCTAAGTGGGGGGAGTGTAAGGCGGATGAGTTAGGCGCTGCGCGCCTAACTGCCTTATCTCGTTATCTAATCTAAATGTTTATACTTGTTTGATTGTGTAGTATATCAGGGCGAAGTCCACCGTGTGATGGGTATCTTTTTACCCACCACATCGTAGGCCCGCCCACTCGTTCTATCCAATATAGACCTTGGGACAGCTTACTTCGGTGAACTCTAAGACCTATATACACCTCTAACAATGAGAGACGCCAGAAGCGTCCTAGGATCAGGAGAGGAGAGAAGGTGTCTGTAACAGCCTCAGTGGTTGACAAAAAATCAGTTGAATCTTCCGGCGGATTCATGTATGTGTTCCATAACTTTGGTACAAGAATATCATTTCCAGTGCTGAGATTCGCCAGTGCTTGCGCCAAAACGCGAGCGACCAAGATTGCTGTGGGAGAATCGGTGTGATCAAGAAAAGTCGAAATAAATTTCTACCTTCTTCGTCTTGCATGGAAGACCAAGACGTGAGTAGACGCTGTATAGAAGGCTCGTTCTTGATGCGTCCAAGGTGTATCCCGGATTTAATCCGTACCTTACCTCCCCCGAATGGGATTGCAGGGACCGAGACCTGACTTGAAGCAAGATTCCTGGTACCTCCCGTACGTTAAAAAATGGTTTGAGAATTGCAGCGGTTTGCTTCTTGTCAAGACTAACCACTGGAAAGAATAAAGGACGCAACTGGGTAAAGAGGAGTTACCTACCTAGCCCATCCTGGCGGCCTTTCAAGTTTACTTCAAGTTGGGTTGTCTAAAAGAGCGCTACGGACAGGTATTCAAAGTGAAAGGTTTAGATAAAAGAGCCGAATTTGAAGGTCTTGTCAAGAGGCTAGTCGGCATAGGCGACGGAGAGGCTGCAAACCAAGCGAGTTGTGTGAAGGCTCTAGACATGTTCCGATTGTTTCATTCGGTTGCCGTCGACTTCTCAACCAAATAAAGTGCTTATTTCGAGTTGACTTAGCCACTTGCAGAACTATGCGGAGTGAAATGCGAGGCTACCACATCCGCATTTCTGTTCACCTGAAAGCTGGACTCGACAACCACCGGCACAACCGCTCCAACCTACTGCTCGGCAAAACACGTTATATAATATATATGTCGGAAAAAAAAATGGTGCCTAGTAAGGTGAGACAATCTTATAAGGCCTGACAATCTTGTAAGGCCTTATAAGATTGTCAGATTGTCAGGCCTTATAAGATTGTCTCGGATGATAAGGCACCGTTTTTCCGACATAATCCTCGAAACAAAGACTACAGGTTTGGTCCTATACGTTTAGACAGGGTCGATTTTGGAATGAGCGATAAGCCAGCATCTTATATGGAAAGGCGCATGAGCATGGCCACGGTAGTTTTTGGTCCATTCCTTACTTCGGCATTCCACTCACAGAACCTGCTGCAGCCACCTTTATCCCTAAGGAGGGAACAGAATCAGGATTGATTAATCTTACTGAAGGAACCATCCATTTGTTCCGCGAGGGATCAACACCGTCCGAAGATCACCTCAAAGCTTCTTCGTCCTCTGTAACATCCAGTTCGTCGGAATTCGATGGAATGATGCAAGTAGTTCTCGCTGTTCTTTCATGGATGGCTCCATCCAACTTTCTTGCCTTCGTGACTCCTGCTGCGGAAGGTAAAACACATCTGCGGATTATTCGGTGAGTGCGGTCAGTATGTATTCTTTACTGGAACATCAACCTCTTGGTAGAGATTTGGTACCAAATCGCTCTATCGTGGTCATCAAATTCTCGGACCCTGAGCACGCCTCGGAGTTCGCAGAAGCGTGCAATGGAAAGCGATTCAATTCAATGGAGGTCAGTGCCTTCTGCTATTATGGCCACAACAGTTTCAACGGAGCAATTCAATTCTCAGCCAGAGATATGTCATGTTGTTCGCATCCTGTCCATCAATATGGATGCAGACGACCCGGCATTATCACGCTTGGCGTCCATCCAAGCTCTGCATGAGCTTCCTACCTGTCCAGTCTGTCTCGAGCGGATGGATTCCACTGTGATGGGGTTAATCACTGTGCTGTGTTCCCACACATTCCATTGTATGTGTTTAAGCAAATGGGCGACAGTCGGTGAGTTGTTCCAGGAAAAAGTCGGATGACGTGCTGAATTGGCTCTCCAGGTGCCCTGTTTGTCGCTACTCACAGACGCTAATGTCTTCACACCCCGACCTCGTCTTCTTCCTCACGTTCCATACCGTTTTCCAACCCTTCTGCACCAACCCTCTCAGCCTGTTCATCCTGCGAGTCGATGACCAATCTTTGGATCTGTCTGATCTGCGGTAACATTGAGTGCGTGCGATACGGGCGAGCGCACACGGAGGCACACTACCAGTCCACCATCCACCTTTATGTGCTCGAACTGGAGACCCAACGTGTATGGGACTACGCAGGCGATGGCGCCGCGATCCCGATGGGCCTGCGGTCCTGCCGGGTACACACCTCCGCCGCATGGTAGCGTGCAAAGTCGCCGCTGCGGAAGACAAAGTGCTCAAGGAGGACGACGGTGACGAAGATCGAGAGCCAGTAGCCGAGGACGTTCATCAAGTCCTGGAGCGACAGGGAGAAGGAGCTGGCGCCTGCGATGGCGATGGGGATGTACTGCGGGGAGCGTCAGCGTTGGGTACCTGGCGGGGAAGGGACATACGATGGCGGTGATGACAATGGGCCAAACCGACTGCGGGACCTTTGCGCCACAGACGCGGTGCATGCACACCCTTCTGCTGGTACGTTTACATTTATTTCTTTTCTTTTGTATTTTGTTTTGCCGTTTGGCTGACTCGCTGTCGGCTCGGGAGAGTCATCTCCACGGCATAGCCACAGTGAGTTGCACGTGCAAAGTCTCCACAATCGCAAATCTCCCCGCCGCACTTGCCACTGTCTCCGTGCGGCGCAGTCCGCCGCTCTTTGCCGTGCTCGCCACACACCTTACGCGGAGTCCTGATGTCCCCCTCCCATTTCTGACGGCACTATATACGAGCCTTCGTCCTATCCAGAACGTGCGTCAACGGCGACCTCAAGCCCTTCCAGTACATCCCGAACTCTCGTCTCCGCCGGGGTTATCATGCACATCGAGGACAAGACCTCATCGCCCTCGCGATCTGCCGCCTTCGCACATGCCGAGCGAGGGGATCATGCACTGCGGGGAGCTGCGCTACACGGATAGCGGATGACAAAAGTATTGGTTGCCGCAGCCTGCGGGGTGCACACACATCAGCGGGGCGCATGGGCGCTGCAATGGACGGTGTGCACGCGCTAATGGCCACGCAGGAGGATGCCATGGTGTCATGCGCCGCGGTGTACAGGAGCCCCCCGTGGGACTCAGTTGCATTGGAAGCTACACAGCACCGCTGTCAATTTTGCTTCCGTGGTTTTTCCTGGTGCCCATCACCCTCCCCTCAGGCGCGAATCTGGACACCGATACCAACAACGCGACCACGGAAGGCGGAATGGGAAGCAGCCGGCTGCAGAATCTGCAGACGTGTCGACCACTCCGCACGAGGTATGTTTCTTCTTGATCTTGCTCTTTCTTTTTGTTTTGTTTTTGTTTTATAAAGTGCTATGGCTGCTTGCTAATGCTTGTCGCAGGTCTTCTTCTACCTCTCCCGGGTTTCGACTTGGTTTTTTTTTTGTCTTTTCATTTGTGAGTTGTTGGTGATGCGGCCGCAAGCGTGGAGATCCCACTGTACTACGCCCACAGACTCGCCTCTGATACCATTCGCCACGTGCACAACTACGACCTTGCTATCGCCGTGCTATACTCACTGCCGCGCTCACCACTGCGGTGACCAACACAGAAATGATACCGTGGTCACCAACGAACTCCACTGATCTGCTAGCTATGCGATCCGCGACATTGGCAAGCACACAGCCACGTCTAGCTAGTCTTTTTCTTTCTTTTTTATGTGAGTGTTGGTACTTCTCTAAACTTCGCTCTAATTAATCACAAGCACTAAGTCATGTTCTCTCCCCGCCCTCACCATGCGTGCAATCTATGGTCACAGCCCCACTGGTGGTGCATGCGCTAGCAACAACGCAGTGCTGCAGTCACTCCTCCTCGGCCGGCTGTGCTGCCGCCGCACTCATGGGCCTCCGCACCTCCACCGAACTCAGTGGTTCTCATCCATGCGGGTCGAGTCTCCCCAGCTGTGCCCGTTCCGCCTGCGTGATTTCGTGTCTGGCGCAACGTACACTGCTGGAGGTATGCACTTGGTTGGAACTACTAGCTTTTACCATTGGAATGTCTATCTGGGCCTCGACTGCTTTGGGACAAGGGGGTCCCGCAAAGGTCAGCTGCTTATTTTTATAGCCTCTTTTAGCAAGTGTTGCCTCGAGGCCTTTTAACATCTTCTCAAAATCTGCTCGGTGGGCAGATTTTGAATCTGCCTGCGGGGCAGATAACGTGCAGATATCCGGGAGATATCAAATCTGCCCAATATCTACTCGGGATCTGGGGGCCGGGCAGATATCAGGTAGATTTGATATCTGCCCAACATCTGCGTGGCTGGCAGATAACCGGCATTTGTTGAGCGGTTTTCGTATCTGCCCACCATCTGCCGCACATCTGCCGGGCTGGCAGATCACATTGTGCCCCCAGTGTACACTACCGTGCCCCCCTCATATCAGCTTCAGTCAGCTTGGAAACTTCCCCCCTCCTGGTATCGACTTAGCCCGTCCCCACTCCCGCTCCCCATCGAGATGCACCACGGCTAAAAAAAGACGTGTCGCATGCGCCACTTGCACCGACCGCCTTGACCTTGACCTCGACCTTCTGCAGTTGCAATGCAATGATCTGGAAGCAGAATGCGACCGAGCGAAAGATGAATCCGCCAGCCTCCGAGAAGAATGTGATTGCCTAAAGGAAGAAAATGCGAAACTTGAGGCGGAACTACACCAGTACAAGGTTTCTATCGCATTTTTTCGAAAGGAGACCGGACGGTGGCGGTGGGCTGCAGCAAATGCGAGGACACACCTTGACTCGGCGATGCAGCATTTCGGGATCATCATGGAGGCAGTGTCGAGCACGAGCATTCAGTCTGCGATGCAGGAGTTTGGGGTCGCGATGGTAGCAGTCTCAGGAGTTCTGAGGAATCCAGCCAGTGAATAGAATGTATCTAAACAGTGCTGTATTACTCATTAAGCTCAACGAAGCGGTAGCAAGTAGTTTCGGCATTTCTATATCGGGTATCACAAATCACAATCCTCAATGAATATATTTGTCGAATTTCCTTGGAATGGGGGTTGCCGTGAAGATATTTTGAAACTGCATGATAAATCAAGACAATCCACAGTGTATGTACTCTATTTTTCTCGTGAAACGGGAATGAGCCTCCAGAATACTATGCATATATATGTCAACGCTGTCCACCCAAATAGGCAATTACACCTGATTTACTCTTCATCGACCTCCATGTCAGAATTCACACCTGGTGTGCCCTCCCGCTCTTCCTGTTGTCTTTTAGCCTGAAGCCAACCCCTCTTTACCTTGCTTATTCTTGGCACGAGTTGCCTGGGTTTTGGCTAGGATTTCGGCACGTTTGGCAGGTCCCGTTTTACGGAGTTGGGCCGCAAATCAACGATGACTGGAAACACGGTCCAGAAGGTAAGGAACAGGGGCCGTAAGTGTCCTGGGAAGAACCTCGTGAATTAGGTGGGCATTGTGAAGGCCATGCATGTTCCAAATGAATCATTCTTCAGTCGTGTGATTTATTTGAAGTTCTGTGCGGTCAGTGATAATATGTTGATAAGCCGCGAAATTTGCGAAACCTCAAATTTTATGAATGCATGACATTCAGCGCTCATCCAGAGGTTGGCGTGAGCTCCAAACGTGCAACTCAGAGCCATATTGCATTATCATCTTAAACTGGCAATAACAGCTTATTCCTGGAAACTTCACCTTTGGGACACTTGGGGGTTGGATCCGGATTAAGGCTCAAAGCCCATACATCAAAGTCCTGAAACACCCTCTATGCGTGGGACGGCAAAGCAATGCTCACTATCAAAGGGAGAATCATATTATCCACCTCTGGCATTTATTGGCACGCTGGGAACCTTATTCGGGAGGGAAACACCTAGTTGTTTACACGACTTTGGCTTACCCGACGCGATGCGATGGGTCACCTGATCTAGGCCTGGACCTACAATTCTTACTCCTATACACCGGATCCGCGACAGTGTGATCACCCGATAAGCCGCAGACCGGATTAAGCTTGTACTGCGTGTTTCTGATTAAGGGCATCTGGGGTATCATTGGAAAGGTATTAAACCATACAATCCAGTCAACGATACTAGAAGTTGAGGCATCTACCACAGAGGAAGATATGGGTCAATTACCCTATTCAGGGGACTAATTACACATATAATCCCCTGATCGATGGGAGTCATTGGACGAACATATAGGAGAGCTCAAGTAGCGAATAGGAATGCCAGAACGCGCTCCACAGATACCGATTTCAGGCTAATTAATTAAGTAGAATACCCGAAGCCTAGTAATCACGCACATGTAATAGTTTTTGTACAGTATATAAGGAGGGCAGAACTGTTATATGTTGAGTTAAGACAAGGCCGATGAAGTCCGATGAAGTCCGACCTCCGAGTTAGCGGTTTCTCGCAACACTACAAAGATTAGAGTGAGCGACTATTCGAGTCCGCAGATACGCACAAGACTATAGTCTGGAGTCACGGAGTTTGGAGTTCGGAATTGAAATCCAAATAGAGGATGAAGGCAGAGACTCGACCAACGCCGAGATAGCGAAGAAACAATCAATAATCAAACTGAAGTACAAAACATAACTAACTAGCTTTTAAACTAAGCATGCTATTGTCTATTGAATACAATAGCATGTGAGTTATTGGTAAGTAAGAAATGAAAAACAATAAGGTATCAAGATGACTTAGTAAGACTTAACAATAAGAGACCTCGGGCTTGGTAAGGAAGCCCGAAGAAGAAGAAGGACCAGACAATAAGGCCTTGGTGTATTATAAGTCCGTCGGCCCGATAGGTCAACCGTGCTTAGAAGGGAAACGCTCAGTAGACCTTCATAGCGTGAAAACCCTTCTCGGGAATTGCCGGACCGGGCCGGCCGGTCCGATAATGCACAGATATAACAAGAACCAGGGAGGACGGCACTGAACCAGACCCCAGAAAGTGAGGAGCAATACAGCCCTTGCGTACGGAGTTGAAGTTTAGGCTTGAATTTTTGGCTGTCAATTAGTCTCAGAATTTAAGTTCGGTTTTGGAATAGCATCAGTGGGATTTATAAGTGTCAGTTACGGGGCGTGAGCCATACCAAGTTCGAGGTGTGAGCCATTGTGTGTGTTTTGAGGCGTGAGTCATAGTTATGGGGCGCGAGCCAAGCAAGTTTGAGGCGCGAGCCAAGTCAGTGGAATAAGGTGTGAGCCAAACGACCGGGTCTAAACAGCCCACCGGATTAATAGTCCACCAAAACAAACCGGTCTAGAGCCGTTATATCTGCATAGTTGGGAAACTTAAATCCACGTTGGGAACCAACCGATAAATTCAGGTTGTGTCTTGAACGCCACTTCAAGAAACTAGTTGAGACTTAGCCACCCTTGGGGGAACGGGAATTGAATACTTTCGTGACAAATATGTTTACTCATGGTTTCCTTGGACCTATACTTGTGTCCAAAAAGACCCGAATCTCGTCAGTGCATCAAGGTCATTAAGGGAGTGTGTTGGTGTTGGAGTCTGTCTATTGTCGGTTTAGTCGTGCTTAATCTCACTTTGTGAGTTAGGTGTAACTCAGTCGTTCGATAGGGGGGATTTTGGCAGTTGCATATTTAGACCATTGAACCTGAGCAACCCTTTCAATGTTCCTGACGGACAGGAACTGTATTTGTCCTGCATTTGCAAGGTATACAGTCCTGTTGTGCATTGAATGCAAACATTATTTCCTGAGTACAATAGGGGACTTCAAAGTTAAAACGCACCGGACGCTTGTCATCAGGTGATTTATTGATTTTGTTTGGATCATCAAGGGACAGTCACATCACAAAGTGTGCATCGTTGGCGACGCGGTCATCGTTCCCGGTGCCATTGGCGTCAATGTTGACAGTGTCAATAGGCCCAATGTGTTACATGCATGCAAAATGTGTGTAATCATGTATATATAGTCTGCAGCCTATGACAGGATTAACCTGTCATAGTGGCCTTTTGGCTCAGTTGGTAACAGTGTTAGCTCGCAGGCACGTTATGTAACAGTATGACAGGTTTAAACTGGTCGCGAGTTCAATCCCTCTCACAGGGGGCAACGAGCGAGGCAGGTAACTGTTACGTGCCTCAAAGGCAGTTGCCAGGCAGTTGCTAGGCATGCGACAGAGCAGGTAGCGCCGCAGTCAAAGAGCTCAAAAAACTCGTGTGCCTGCTCGGCTTTCAATCAGCTTACCCGGGTGCACGATCACCGGTCTCACGCTGATCATGTTGCACAGTAAATACCTGGTTGCTTCACCACAAAGTATTCCCCTTTACTGGTGTAGTTTGCGATCTTTGATGAATGATATTCTTCTATCTCTACCTGAGCGGTACACCACACAATCGTACGCCCCGTCCATCAACTCCGAGGGCCTCGGTAGGTCATTTTTGGATTTTGATGCGGTCTTTGAGTTTTCTCCGCGTCTTTGTGTCCTTGCATTTGAATTTGGGGCTGAACAATGTTCCAGTCTCCATTGTTTTTTCTCCATTCCTCCTCTTCAACACGTCCCAAACATATCCCATGCCTGATTCATCCCAACCTTCTACCGGCAACAACGGCCCAACTCCCAAAGCGGGGACAAAGAGGCCTCGTGATAAAACATTGCCTTCTTCCGCTCTGTTATATCCATGCAACATCCCCAGTCTTCTCGTCGACCTTCCGGTAGCTCCGGTAGGTTCCGAGGCTCCGGTAGTATACCGGAGCCTCCGAACCGTTCCGGTACCATCGGGTTTTTACGCAATGAAGGATTACTGAGCGTTTCCCGTTTATCCGTCTTCCTTCCTTTTCACTTATTGTCATACGACTTCTCATCAGCCCATCTGACTTGACTTATTGTTAAGAACCACTCTCCTTCCTTTTATGGAATACAATTAGATACTTAGTATAAATACGTATTTAATATGTCCTGTACGTCAGATTGATAATTGACGTTGCTTGGCTCATTTCCCTTGCACTGAGTCGTCTCCGTTCTTTCCGGTTCCCTCCGGTACTCCGACTTGTCTTCCTCTATCGGGTACCTGCCGGTTAGGGTAGTCGCTCACCCTTGACCCCCTGTGGTGTTGTGATCCTCCTCCGTATACGTTCCGGACCCTCCGGCTCTCCGACGCTCCGACATACCGGAGCCTCCGGTCCTTCGGCCATTTATTCTTCGGGTCCAACCCGGCTCGGTATATAACAGTATTATCAATCTCACTACTCTGACTGGCAATGTCTCGTCTTCCTAATCCAAATCTACCCAACACGGAACAAATCGAACGTTCCAACACTGGTCGGACTGATCGGGAACCTCGTCGAGAATCCCGTATGTTCAGCCAGATCGTTCCGATGAGTACTCCGGTCCAAGTTCTCGGTCCGTCTATGTACCCGTCTATTCCGGTATCACCCACCCTTCGATACACTCCGCATTTCACTCGGAGTTCACCCGCGCCGCCTATGCCATCTCCGACAACAATTCCGGGGTTAGTTCTCAATCCCCGGACCCCCGAGAATCCGGTGAGATATCCGGCCTCACCCCATCCACGCCGCGCTGCAGCAATCTCTCGTAGCGTATCTCCCATCGCTGGGCCTCGTATCGTTGAGGTTCCGGAAGATCCCCAGGAGGCTTCCGAAGACTCCGTACGTTCCGGAGGTCATGCAGCAAGCCTCCACTTGTCGGAGGAGCTTCCTGAGCGTGATCCTGCTCCTTCCCTTCATGACGGGGGGAGTAATAACGGCGATGGAGGCGATGGTGGCAGTGATGGTGGTGGTGGTGGAGGTGGTGGTGCTGGTCCACCGCCCGGCCCTCCCGGAGGTCCACCCGGAGGTGGCCCCGGAGGTCCCGGCGGTCCCGGTGGTCCTGGTGTTCCAGGTGGTCCACCCGGAGGCCCCCCTGGTGGTCCACCTGGCGGTGGCCCCGGAGGTCCCGGTATACCTCGTGCTCCTCGTCGTGTTCCGACGCCTGAGGCCAACGAGGCCTTAATCATGGACACCATCCGGACCTTCCGGGATGCCATCAATGTGTTCTCCGCTCGTCCCGCGGACCTTCCTCCTCGTTCCAACCGATCCAATCTCCGTAATCCGGACACCTTCGATGGATCGGACCCGGCTAAACTCTCGTCCTTCCTCACCCAGTGCTATTTGCACTTTGCGGAGCGCCCGCAAGACTTTCCGGACGACGATGATCGTATTCTCTACATCATTTCGTACCTCCGGGGCAGCGCTCAGCAATGGTTTTCCCCCAATCTTTACGACCCGACCATCATTCCGGTCTGGGACGGCAACTTTGCCGTCTTCATTCAGGAGCTTACGTTAAATTTCGGGCCGCATGATCCGGTTGGGGATGCCGAGGACAAGATTCGCGCGTGCCGGATGAAATCCGGCGACCGGATCACCACTTACATCATCGAGTTCGACTTCCTTTCGGTTTTGACCCGGTGGAGCGATAACGCCCTCCGGTATCAGTTTTACGAAGGACTTCCCCGTCGGATCAAGGGCGACATGGTTCATCATAACTATGCCAACACCCTCGACGGAGTGAAGTTGGTCGCTCGCATCATCGATGGCCGGTACTGGAAACGCGAGGCAGAGAAGCTCCGGGAGCGTGAACGCGATAAACCCTCCGGTTCCGGTGGCGGTAACGCTACCGGAGGTCAATCCGGCAACCCGAAAACCAGTAATCGGAATTCCGGCAAGGGTTCCAAATCATCCAACGCTCCCGCACCCTCCTCTACTGCTGCGACTGCCGGAAACTCCGGTAACAATGCCGGACGCTCCGGTAACCAGGGTAAAGGCAAGGCCAAGTCGTCCGACGCCACTCCTGCCGCTCGCGCCTACGCCGACAAGCTCGACGCCAGTGGAAAGATCAAGCAGGACGAACGCGAGCGTCGCCGGAAGAATAACCTCTGCATGTACTGCGGAGGTAAGGGTCACACAGCCGACAACTGCAACAAGCGTCCTGGGCAGGCTAGCGCCAAAGCCGCCCAGGCCTCGACCTCCGGTACGACCACCCAGGCTCCGGCGGCTCCGGCTACGCCGGCCGCCGCGGCTGCTGAGTCAAAAAATTGATCAGCAACTCGGAATCCTCCGCACCTGGTCCGAGTTGCGTTGACTCACGGGTGCTCACCGAGGTTCGTCTCAACGCTTCCGCTCTCTTCCCTAATGCCCTTTACGTCTCTCTCGATATTTCTTCCCTCCGGTCGGACATCTCCGAGCCGGAGCTATGCTCTTCCATGTCTCCATCTATTCTCTCTCGAGTAGTCGCGGGATTCAACTCCCGTGTGCGTGCGCTTGTGGACTCCGGATCATCTCATTGTTTTGTATCATTGAAAGTCTGCGAATCTAATGCGTTTTCCACGTATACGGTGGACCCGGTACGGGTCCAGTATCTCGACGGCTCATCTTCCATCATTAACCGGATGCTCCGGTTGTTGCTCCGGTTCCCTTCTGGCGAAGTTCAATACATGGACTTCTTCGTCACACGTCTCGATTCTCCTTGCGATCTGGTCCTGGGATACAATTGGCTCAGCCGCATTAATCCGTTGATTAACTGGTCCGAAGCCTCTATCACGTTCCGGCCCGATCCCGTAAGGGAATCCCTGTCGACAACCCCGGAAATAATTCCGGGATCTGCTACGGTAGCTCCGATTACGGACGAGGCACCTCCGGTTCAAGTCGTTCCGGCTCCGGCGCCTACACCGACTCCGACGATTCCGCCATCTCCCGCTCCTTCCATGGAGACTCTTGCTCCTTCCATGGAGATTCCGGAGGCCTCCGGGCCTCGTCCTCTCTCTACCCCTCCGCTTGTGTCTCTCGTGTCTGCTGCGGCTTACCGCTCCATCATTCGAGACAAGGATTGTTGTCAATATACAATGCGCGCCACTCCCTCGGAAGAAGCCCGTGCCCGGTTTGCTTCCGCATCTGCTCCGGACACTTCCGGTATACCTTCCGAGTACCACGAGTTCGCTGACGTCTTCTCAGAGCAGGAAGCTTACAATCTTCCTCCTCATCGAGAATTCGACCTCAAAATCGAGCTCCTGGACGGCGAGGAGCCTCCGGTCGGTCATGTCTACTCCCTTTCGCCTACCGAGCTCGCTGCCCTTCGGGACTTCATCGACAAGAATTTGAAGTCGGGATTTATATACCCGACTCGTTCAAGTCATGGAGCTCCTATTCTCTTCGCTAAGAAGAAGGACGGTAGCCTCCGGTTGTGCGTCGACTACCGAGGACTTAATCGGATTACGAAGAAGGACCGCTATCCGCTTCCTCTCATCGCCGATCTCCTCGATGCTCCCGGGAAGGCTCGCATCTATACAAAACTTGATCTCCGGCACGCATACCATCTCCTCCGGATCGCTCCGGGTGACGAACCTAAGACGGCGTTTCGTTCTCGCTATGGGTCCTTCGAATTCCGGGTTGTTCCGGAAGGCCTTACCAACGCTCCGGCCGCTTTTCAGCGGTTCCTGAACAGTTTGTTCGCCGATCTGTTGGACGTGTACGTCATCATCTATTTGGACGACATATTGATCTATTCCGACGATCCGACCCAACATACTCAACACGTTCGGGAAGTGCTCCGGCGCCTCCGGAAGGCCGGACTCTACTGCAAACTCTCAAAATGCGAGTTTAGCGTCACCACCTGCGAATATCTCGGTTACATCCTGTCGCCGGAAGGCTTCCGGATGTCTCCGGACAAGGTTTCCGCCATCGTTGATTGGCCGGAACCCCGGAAAGTGAAGGACGTTCAGTCCTTCCTTGGGTTTTGTAATTTCTATCGGTGTTTCATATGGAACTACTCGGCGATCACGATCCCTCTTACTCGCCTCACTCATTCCAACGTGCGATGGGATTGGACCCCGGTTTGCCAACTTGCATTTGACACCCTCAAGCACGCGTTTACGGAGGCTCCGGTACTTTCACACTGGATTCCGTTCCGGCAGCTTACTGTCGAAACCGACGCCTCCGATTACGCAATCGCCTCGATTGTCTCCATCCTCGGAGATGATGGCGAAATCCATCCCATTGCGTTCCGGTCTCGGACACTCGGTCCGGCCGAACTCAACTACGACACTCATGACAAGGAACTCTTGGCCATCTTCGACGCCTTTAAACACTGGAGGCATTACCTCGAAGGACCGGAGCTTCCGGTCGACGTCGTAACCGACCACAAGAACCTGGAATACTTCGCGACGACCAAAATCCTCACTCGTCGCCAAGTCCGGTGGTCGGAATACCTGTGCCACTTCAATATGGTTATCCGGTTCCGTCCGGGTAAGCTCGGAGCCAAGCCAGACGCTTTGACTAGACGATGGGACGTCTACCCTAAAGAGGGGGATAGGGCTTACAGCCAATTGAATCCTCAAAATTTTCGCCCCATTTTTACTCAAGATCAACTCACTGCGTCGCTCCGGGCCACATTCCTCGAGGAAATCACCCTCCGTTCCTCCATCGTTATGGATGTTGATAAGCTCTATTCCGACATTCGTGCCCACTACAACGATGACCCAGCCGCCGTTGCGGGCATTGATTCCGTAGCCTCCGGCACCACTCCGCGCTGGAAACTCGACCCTTCCGGTATGCTCCGGCTCTATGATCGCATTTACGTTCCGGTGGTTTCCGGAGATGCTCCGGACCAGCTCCGCGTACGTGTTCTGCAGAATTTGCATGATCACGAGTTGGCTGGCCACTTTGGACAAAATCGCACATTAGCACTCGTACGCCGTGAGTACACTTGGCCGGAGGTCCGGACCTTCGTCCGGGACTACTGTCGGTCGTGTGTTCTATGCAAGCGCAACAAAAAGCCTCGGCATCGGCCTTACGGACTCTTGAAACCCCTTCCGGTTCCGCTCCGGCCTTGGCATTCCATTTCCATGGACTTCATCGAGCAACTCCCTCTCTCCGGCGAGTTTGACTGCATTTTGGTGATTGTTGATCGGTCATCCAAACAGGTCATTCTCATTCCTTGCGATACCCACATCAATTCGCCGGAGCTCGCTCGCCTCTTCCTCATTCACGTCTTTTCCAAACACGGTGTTCCGGCACATGTTACGTGCGACCGGGGCTCCGAATTCATCGCTTCCTTCTTCCGGTCGCTGGGCGAACTTCTCAATATGGAGATCCATTATACTTCCGGTTATCATCCGGAGGCTGACGGTCAAACGGAACGTATGAATCAGACTGTTGAGCAATATATCCGCATCTACTGCTCGTATCAACAGGACGATTGGGACCGACTCCTTCCGCTTGCGGAATTCGCTCTCAACAACGCTCCGAATGCTTCGACCGGCATCTCCCCTTTCTTCGCCAATAAGGGTTACAATCCGGCAATCACGGTCCATCCGGAGCGTGACGTTGCGAACATGTACGCCAAGGATTTTGTCGTTGATCTTCAGGAACTGCATCAGTTCCTCCGGGAGCAAATCACTTTTGCCCAGGAGCGGTACAAGGAAACCGGAGACCGGAAACGTGCTCCGCAACCTCCGCTTTCGATCGGCGATCAAGTTTTCATCCTCGCGAAGCATCTTCACACCAGCCGGCCAACTCCGAAATTCTCGGAGACGTACCTTGGCCCTTACGAAGTTATTGGCAAACCCAGTGCCGCTTCTTATACCATTCGGCTTCCGAAATCGTTGTCACAGGTCCATCCAGTTTTCCATATATCCCAACTTGAACCGCACGTTCCGAACCCATTCCCGGGACGCGAGGAGCCGCCTCCGGCAGCCGTAGAAATCATCGACGGCGAGTCACACTTCGAAATCAAGCAAATTGTTGACTCGAAGATCGACCGGAGGTTCCGAACAAAGCTCCGGTACTATGTCGAATGGCTCGGATACGAGAATACCGACGATCAGTATGCTTGGGTTGGGGCGGACGACTTGGACGCGGCCGAACATATTGACAACTTTCACCGGCGCTTTCCGAATAAGCCCGGACCCGAATATTAACTCATCACACAAAATTAAAATCAAGAAAAACAAAATTCATCCAAATCGAAATACAACGCTCATTTCATAATTACAAATGTCCTTTTGTCCTTAGGCCTCCAGGGCCTTCACTCCGCGCTTCCGGACGCTTCCGGCTTTTCCGGAGCCTCTGGCTCCCCCATCTCCTCATCCGAATCGTCCATCACGAAGATTCCATCTTCCTCGTGGAATCCGGCTGGCGCTCCCGGCTGCAGCACGAGAGTCTGGAACTCGCGCACCTCCGACTCCCTCTTCACCTGCACCGGAGGCTCCGGTGCAGGCGAAGGAGTGGGCGGCGGAGGCGGGACAGGCTCGGGGTCGGGCTTGAAGGTAAGGACCGTAATGGTCCTCGCCTCCGCAGCCTGGCTCGCAACTCGGGACGTCGCGGCGATTTGTTCTTCGGGCCCCTCCGGCCCCTCCAGCGCCCCAGGCGCGTCCACCTCCATCCTCTCATCCTCCCCGCCGTCCGTGGACCGGAAATCCTCCGGCCAGGATTCGGAACGGGCCTCGGGGCCGCAACCGGAGCCTTCCGGTTTCCGCCTCCGAGTCCTCCGACTCGACGGGTTTCATCTCCTTCTCCTCCACCTCGGGGCTCCCGCGCTTCATCAGCCTCCGGCGCTTCGCCGGGGGCGCATCCTCATCCTTCTCCGGCTCCTCAGCGGCCAGGTCGAGCTCCGCCTGCTCCACGAGGGAAAAATCCCCACTGGGAGGCCTCCATGTCGGCGGCCATCCAGCGGAGCATCCGCTCTACCCCAGGCGGTACCTCCCGACCACTCCCCGGCGCTGCGAGAGTCTTGAGTATAAGCTGGCAAGCGCGGTATGCCAGCTTATAGCGCAACATAGGGCGCCCCACCTGCTCCCCGAGGTATCCGACGTGAGCATCAAGCTCCCGGAGCTTCCCGCGCACGCTTTCCTTCCCCTCGCCTTCCGCGCCCTCACTCCCGCTCTTCCTCGTGCGATCGCGCACCTCGCCGTCGCTCCGGTCAGCCCGCTCCGTTCGGCGTTTGGCGCATCCGCGAGGGCCCCGCAACCGGTGCGGACCCTTGGCGACGAGCTTCCTGCGCCGCACGTTGCTTGTTGATGCGAGGCGGTGAGGGGCCACGCGCGACTGCACTGGATGTGCTTGTCGTGGCACCAGCGGCAAGCGGTGCGCCCCGCCTCCACCACGCAGACCTGCCCTCTTGCGGCAGATCGCAGGCTACGAAAATCAAAACCGTTAGTACCGGAACCTCCGGTTTTCACTGCGACACCTTTCTCCCTCCTGCTCGACGTCGCTGTCGTCCTCGTCGTTCAGCTCGTCCACCTCTCCCCCGCTCCGGCGAACCGAATTCAATGTTTTATCACCGGCATTTCGTCGAATTCCGGAGCCTCCGTGTCGAGCGCCTCCAGGTCTTGAATGAGTTGGAGGGCACGAGCGGCCTCCTCAGTCGCCATTCTCTGCGCGTTGCGCGGCCTCCTCTGCCTGTTCCTGATATGCGGAGATCAGGCGGCCCCGTGCTCCTCCCTTTCCTCGTAGAACGCTGGACGGCCTCGTGCCGCAGCTCCGCTGTCGACGCGCGCGCCTTCCCCTTCCCGGTTTTCTTGCCGTTGCCGGTGTCGCTGCGGTTGTTGTCGCTCGACCCCTCGCGCCCACTGTCGGTGTTTCCGTGGCTCGACATCGTATTTTGGTGTTGGTGTGCCAGGATGGTGGTGCAGAAGAAAGAAAGGTCTGAGTCAAAACCAACAGCATGTGACTTTTTGATCTTGTTTATTTTCCCACGCTTCTCATTGTTCGACAAACTTCATTCCTTTTGGGTTCCTCATGGGAGAGGAACCTAAGAGGGGGATACTGTTATATCCATGCAACATCCCAGCCCTCTCATCGACCTTCCGGTAGTTGCAGTAGGTTCGAGGCTCCGGTATATTACCGGAGCCTCCGGACCATCCGGTATCATCGGGTTTTTACGCAATGAAGGATTACTGAGCATTTCCCGTTTATCCTTCTTCCTGTCTTCTCACTTATTGTCATACGACTTCTCATCAGTCCATCTGACTTGACTTATTGTTAAGAACCACTCTCCTTCCTTTTATGGAATACAATTAGATACTTAGTATAAATACGTCTTTAATATGTCCTGTATGTCAGATTGATAATTGACGTTGCTTGGCTCACTTCCCTTGCACTGAGTCGTCTCCGTACTCTCCGGTTCTCTCCGGTACTCCGACTTGTCCCCTCCTATCGGATACCTGCCGGCCAGGGTAGTCACTCACCCTTAACCCCCTGTGGTGTTGTGATCCTTCTCTGTATACGTTCCGGACCCTCAGGCCCTCCGACGCTCCGGTATACCGGAGCCTCCGGTTCTCCGGCGTTCATCTTTTGGTCCACTCTGGCTCGGTATATATAACAAATACAGTGATAGTAGGTTCTACAGATAAACACATACGGTCATCCTGATTGCTCGCCGAGGCTGAATTGATGAAACCCTCCAGTGTAGGCTCAATCTTAGAGCGAGAGGTCGTGTGGGACTTCGGCTCTATCTGGACCTTTCCATGCCCACGTAGACGCTGTACAGCAGGCCCCGCGACCGCAACACAGACATCCAGAGGAGTCGGACGAAATGCCCATGATGGTACCAACAAAAGGCAAGTCCCTATTGTGTCTCGGCCGCGTCCTGTGCATCCCCATTGCTGAGTTAAAACGGCGAGAGACTTGGGGCACCCGAAGACAACTGTGATTTTCACGTTGGGGACATTGCACCCCATCCCTGCGGCGTCTGTGCAACAGATAATACGATATCTGCGCTCATGAAGCCGTCCCAACAGTCCTTCTTCGCGTCCTCGGAAAGTCCGGAGGAGAAGAAATATACACAGTCGCGTAGGTGCTCCGGAAGCGCAGATCGGTATGTATTGACACCCTTCTCGCAGTTGGATTCGGAGTCGAAATAAAATAGCATTTTATTGATTGCCTCCCACGGTGTCTGGTCATCCAGTGTCTCCGGAAGAAGATTCAAGGCATCAAGGACAGGGTTGCCTGGACTCGAGATGGTGCGTGTCAAATACAGGAGATTGTGGCGATCCGACCCGACGTCAATACCCCAGAATGGCCGATTTCCAAATCCAAGGGAGTTCCAGATTGTGTCGAAGGTGGGGGTGGATGCTGTTGCAGTACACGCAACAATTGGGACCTCCTGGCCTGTATAACTGCGGAGCATCTCTAATTTCTTGTACTCAGGCCTGAACTCGTCACCCCATTCATGAATGCAATGGGCCTCGTCAATGAATAGGGTGGTGATGCGGGTCCGGAATTTGGAATCTTTCCAGAGTTGGACGAAGCTATCGGAGCAGGCCATTTCCGGTGAGATATATACAAGTTGGGCTGTGGTTCGGGCCTCTTTCCAAAGGCTGGCACTCTTGGTATTATCCTCGTTGATTAGGATTGCTCGAATTCCTTTTTTCCGTGCTTGGTCAACCTGATTTTGCATGTCAGTGCTCGGGAACATAGGACTTGAGTGCATGGACCACATACCTGGTCTCTCTCAAGAGCCTTCAAGGGGCTGATTACGATGACAACTTTTTTATTCCCCCCCAGGACCGCCAGCCCTTCAAAAATCAGGCTCTTTCCATAACCCGTGCCAGCTAGGAAAATGCTGTCAAAGCCACGGAGTATTCTGCTGATGAGATATATCTGCCACAGCTCTGGAATGAAGGTTAGGGCCAGCAATGTCACTAGCTGCGCAGATATTTCGGCATATGTAAGCTTTGCGGGCCTTGTGCCCTGTAGACGAGTCACGCTTTTGGCCGGACGTCGTCTGGGTGTGCCTGGGGACCTATGTGGAGTGTTCAGTGCACGCTTGCGAGGTGTTAGCGGTGTTGCCATTGCGAGATGGAAAAAGTTAAGAAGTTTTTGTCAATCATTCCCAAATGGAAATGTGATCGACAAATTGGGGGCAACTCAGATTTTTGAAGTCGTTTGCGAGCCACTCACCCTATTCCGACCGAACAAAGACCAGAGGACATTCTAAGAGATAAAGCGAGAAATATTGCTGACTCAAATCATTTAAAATGTTCCAAAATTGCTCAAAATCGGCCAAATGGAAGAGCACTTTGATCTTGAAGAACATCTACTTCTTGAGCATCATGTACACTCATTACGACAAATGTGAAAAGTTTGAATCGGCCAAAGTCTAAGTGTCATAAATACGAAGAAATCCCTCCAAACGTGCGAGACGATTGACACGCTTTTGCGTGCTCTTGGACGCGACGAAGGTCCTGCCCTTTTCACTTATCTTGGCACAAGCCCCTTCCATTGTTTGACCAAAAACTCAGCCCGCATCAACAAACAATGGAACGGCGGCTTGATCCGAACCTAGCCCACCACCATTCGTCAAGACCCATCGCTCTTTTGTTTGTACAGATTTGTTATTGGCAAGTCTCGGGTGCAGAATTTCGGGGCCGGGGGACCTAGCTTGATGAACCTCGGAACACGGCTGGGTAGGAACCTGGGGTCCGAGAGGGAATAGCGTTCGGCTGGCAAATTCTTAGATTCCGGTCCGCGTCCCACGTACGTGGGTCTGGGTCTTCTGCCGGCGGCTTGGTCTGCCAAGAGGTCGGCACGCTACACCAATCGAAATTCGAAGAAAGCAAATGGGAGGGATCCATACGCATTCGAACGAGGCCTATTACCGTCTCATAAGTTGTGGAGTTGACTATCATCGCGGACCGTGTATTTATCCCGCCTCCCAACCTTTACGAGATCTGCAGATGCCAGGACCCCGGCTAATAGGAGGAGGTCTCAAAACCGGAAAAAAGTCAGGTTTTTTTTGGGACATTTTGGGCATTTTCATCAGAGGCAAAATGCCAATTTTGGCCGTTTTCGTCAGGTTTTGGGACAGGGAAAATGGCCGAAAATCTTCAGGTTTTTGGTCATTGGCCGGGTCCTGAGATGCCATGTGCTTGTTAACCGGCGGCGTCCTGTGAAGATCATGTCGTGTATATATCCCCATTCGAATACAAGGAGGTTGGAGCAGTCCGTAGAAAACAGTACAGAGAGTGAAGAGAAATTCCCGGAGGACGCAGATGCGCGGGAGAGGACGCGTGCCGATGGCCGCAAAAGTGGCTGGAAAGCTTATTATAATACGATATTCAACATCCGCCATCAGTTCGGACAAGCAAAAGATTGTTTTCTCACCTGGTTGGCAGAGGACGGACGGATTGGGTTCCAGCCAGGGTCCCCCGTCGTCAGTGCCTGGCCACGATGGACGCATCCCCTCCGTCCTTTTCCTTCCTGGTTGGTTACGAGCATCCCGACCAACACGAGGAAGAGGCAGACAAATCCGCCGTGTCCAAGGGCCCGAAGCGCAAGAGGCTTGCAAAGGTGCTTTCAATCCCGGTCCCAGCTCCAGTATATTCATTCCATCTCTTAGCCTGTGATGCTTGCCATAAAAGCAAGCGACGGTGCGATGGTACAGGTGCGTAGTACTGAATGCGTGTCTTCCATCTCCCCGTTCACCCAACGTGTCTAGCGCCGTGCAGCAATTGGTATTTCGCGTTTCTACGTGTCCCTTTTATTTCTCTCAGATGTCTTCAGCTACTTCGCGTCCAAGCCGTGTCATTACACGGATGCGTCCGGCCGTCCCGTCGCAGCTCCTCATACCGGCAAACCTGACGCGTCCAGGGCTCCGCGCAATGGTTCCGCACGCTCCAAGATGTATTCCGAAGAAGCCCGGCTTCTTCCCTCGACGTCCCAAGTCCGGCTCGATAGCGAACTGGCAACACAGCACCGCAAACGGGTGAAGAATGACCGGCCCCATACACTTCATTCTCAGGACATGTCTAACTCTAGTGGTCCTGTAAAGGAAGATGACTCGAAGATCCACGTCGCTCCCCCGGTATTGGACCATGCACTTACGCGCGAGCTCACGAATCGTAAGTTATTCGAATGCCGTCTTATCTACATCGTGTCCCACACCCATGCCAGTGTTTTTTACGCATTGTCACCCTGTTCGTGCAGTGATTCACAAGCCCAGTTTTTCTGCCTCTCTGTCGCATAACCGTGTACCGTCCTATCTTCTCTATGCAATATGTGCCTTGGCCGCTCCTCTATCTCGGCAACCACGGATCCGGACCGCCCCCCCTCGTCTTTCCGGCAGACCTTTTGCTCATCAGGCTGTTTCTCTCATGTTCGATGGATCTGGCCACTTGCTTTGCGACCCCAACTTATTTACAGCCCAGGCGTTGTGTTTGCTCATGGCTCACGATCATGTCACCAGGGACATGGCATTGCCAGTCGACTTGCGATACCGAGGTAGGACTTCTGATCGTGAAACCTTGAGTCTTGCTCATCTCCTTCAGATTTGGTCCTGCAAATCGTACAGGCGTTGGGTGTTCACAACTCGGAGCATCCCGTCAGCACACCTGCCCCACCACCGCAGAATCGATACACGCCTCCATTGAGCGCGAATCCGTGCGGCGCGTGTTCTGGGTGGCCCACATCATGGATTTGCAGCTTTCCATTTATACCCAGAGATCTGTCTCCCTAAGCGATACGCAACTGCGGCTCAGGCTGCCTGTGGACGAGACTAGTTTTGAACTCGCCGTCCATTCCACTTTACCTGGTATTTTTTTCATCGCAGGCCTTCATCATCCGAAGTAAACAAAGCCCAGAATACTTGTACTTACCCCCGGTTCACACCCATTCGGTCTCCGAACTTGGGCACTTGATCAGGATCATGTCAATTTATGTCCAAACCGAGCAACTTATGAGCAGTGCGTCGTCCAGTTCTTTACATTTTCCTGTTTTAAAAAGCTTCTCTGAAGGTGCTGATACTAACCTGAGCACACTGGGAGATCTGGAGAAACGGGGAGAGGTACTTTCAACTGTTTCCCAACTCTTGTTCTCCTTTGATTCTCGAAATAGGAATGGGCATCAAGTCTCCCCGACCACCTGCGGTTTTCAGAGCAAAATCTCCAAGTGCAGCACTCCATGTTCGAGACCAGTTCGAATACCGGTGCTTGGTGTTTCTGTTGCATGCACGTTTACTTTGCCAGCTTAACGTTAGCCCTGCATGCCGGGGTGTGGTATATTCGCATCTACAACAAGCGCTTATACTTTCTTTTGACACAACCAGGGCAGAAATCACTTCTCGCATTCTACGAACACACCCACTCTCGCACCCTCAAGGCCACAATGGACCATAACGAGACTGGAGATGATCATGAAAATGCTGGGCGACAGAGCAAAGAATAGCATGCTAAGTGAGCGCCGTGTTCTGTTCCACTCCATGTGTCCGTTCTGACCGAAAACGAAGTGGGCGCTTTCATCTGGGTACGAGATACGAGATCCTCGTTTGTTATTATTCATCGACTGACGGCGCCGTAGACCCAGATCAAGTACTGCAACCGAGACGACACGCAGATCCGGAGATGTTGCAATGAATACGAGGAACTGTGGGGGACACGAATATCAGACTTAGTAGCGGTTTCAACGACGCCTCGCTGTGGATCCCCGCCGATAGCAACATCGCAAACGTATCCACGGGGCCGGTCGCTTGACGAGCTGAGGTTGCACGCCCAGGGCAACAACTGGTCGAGTGCACCCCAGCTTGGTTCGGGATCTGGGTTTCGCGAGGACAACAATGCGGCTCCAAGGCGGTTGCACACCGAGGTGGATGGGGATTCACCGAAGCATGGCGGGCGAATAGGGGAATCGTTGCCGTCGCTCAAGTCAAGTGGGCTTCTTGACTCTTGGAATCCGGTTTCTCTGGGTAAAGCACGGACGGATATACGTGAATCGTCTTCGAAATCTTCCCCTGCGGCGTTGGGAATGGAGTCGGATGTACGGTCAACAACCCTGTCCATGCCGGTTGGGCTCCAGTGGCTGGCTAATGAATCGCGGTGATCGTGTGCGTTTTGGATTTTTGCTTTCTTGCTATGCTTTACATTATATTACTTACTGGGACCATGTCCCGACTTCTCTATATTGTAGCATTCGTAGTTTAACGCCTTTAGTACATACACAAGCCTTGAATTAATGTGTAAACAGTCCTTGGTATCGTGGCCGCATTTAAGCCTGAACTTTCGTGAGATTTCGATGCAGCTCGGGTTTCACGAGGACGACTCTGTCTAGGAGTTTCTTGACGACCTGGCCCTTGTTCTTGTTGAACGAGTCGGTAATGTTTTTCAAGTTGACTTCGGTCTCCTTGTCGACGGCCGTCTGGGCGCTCGATGTCGTGCCAGCATGCTGAATCGGAGGTTAGACGAGATCGCGAGAGGTGTATTCGATGACGGACTGATGATTCAAACGCCGTGAATTCCTGCTCCTTTGCCTTCTTGTATCGTCTATTTCTTTCGACGCCTCTGAGCGGGCATCCTTCAGCTTTTGGACCCTGTCTGTTGCCCGCCCGTGAGCAAAGTATTATAAGCGCAATATCGGCAACCAACATTGGCGGGCTTGCTGGACGATCTTTGCGGCCTCTTTCTCGGCCTCAAGGAGGGTTTGAATTCCGTGGGATTGCTGGGCGGACTGTACGGGTATGAGCGAGGAGGAAGCCAGGAGGGACGATGGACATGCATACCATTTGGGAGTAGAGGGCGATTCAAACTCCGACTGGGACCAAACTAGTACCTACTAGTACCAAACTCGGACTCGATCATCTTTCCTGCAATCTATATGACTTCAGAACTTCCCTACGCAGCAGACGCTGAGGTTTCCCTGTCCTACGATGAGCTAGAGGTGGGATGTTCTCGTTCTTCTACCCTCCGTCATTGACCAGCTCCAGGTCCTACGGATACAATACCAGAAGGAGCTGGCGCAGGGCTACGTTACCGTCCAAACCAAGTTCAACTACGCATGGGGCCTCGTCAAGGCTCCCATACGCAATCACCAGGTTGAAGGCGTGCGGTTACTCCAGGGTGCGCTCCCCGCTACCACCCAATCGCATCTCGACCCTTATTCAGCTCCACACTAGAACTTTACAGAGCCGAACCAATCGGCGGAGAGAGTGCTTATATTACTTGGCTTTGGGCCATTACAAGATGGGCAACTTTGACGAGGCCAAGAAATTCAACGGTTCGTGTACCATGTCTATCCTGCACGTTCAATATTTATTCGGCCTGCCAAGTAGCTCTGTTGATGGAGAAAGAACCTACAAATATGCAAGCGCATAGCCTTGCACAGTTAATCGACAAGGGTGTCACCCGTGGTATGTATTTATGTGCTTGCGGCGCGTTCCACTGACAGTCCCTTAGAGGGCTACATTGGGATGGCCCTGGTCGGCGGAGCGGCGGCCCTTGGCACACTTCTGGTGGCTGGTCTCGTACGGCGAGCAACCCGCAAATGAATGCCCGCTGTGCTGACCCCTTCTCGTTGCTTTCTTTCTATTACGACTCGAATAATGACATTTTGAACACCCCCCACTCGACGTAGCCCGGCCTAGCATCCAACATGTATCCTTAAACCTCAATACAAATTTCAGTTCCGGAATGCAATAATAATTTAGTGTGTATGCGGGTGGTTGGCGGAGACTGCCCTAATCATGAATAATACACTTGGCTCGTTCCATCCTACATACAATGTCCCGGATAGCCTCGATAGTGTCCGTGCATTGAAAGCAATGCGGAAAGCATGGTGATAGCGGTGGTGCGGTGCGGTTGGGATAGCAAATGCAATGCTATGTAGGTAGAAAGCTTGCTGGATTCCGACGTCACATCCAGGGCATTTCCTAGCTAAGAGCAAAGACTCACCAGCTTGGGCCGTCATTTCCGCATCGGAAAGCTAGAAAGGGACCAAATTCGGATTCTGTGCCCACGCGATGAAGTCTGAACTTTTACCTTGAAAACCATGATCCCTAGTACTGAGAAGGCAGCAAGAACTCCGAGCTGGAAAACTATCCAGAACGTTGCCCACACTGCGAGAACTGAGTAAAATATGCGAGGACGTAAGAGCGACGCACAGTGTGGGCCTATACGTGGATAGAGGATGGCGAATTGCGTGGCGTCAGAGTCATTAGCTTTGTGGAAAAATCTGTCATCCGCTACATCCCCTACGACGCGCGAAATTTCAGCTTCAGAAGAACGGCAACGGTCTTTGGACATACAGATAACGAAGAGAATGCTTCAAAGTATATTAGCTCACGAACAAAACTCGTGGACGCGACACTAACTTCATAACACCAACGAAGAGACAGTACCATCGTAGAGCCTCGCTGTATAATACTAAACGATGAGCTCTGACAGAGGAGGTCGAGTACACACCCGTGGTCCACAAACCAGAAACCAATGAGAAGGGCTTCGTAGAGTATCGTGAGCAATATCGTTCTGAAAGGTGAGTTAAATCAATGCAAGTTGTATCAGCAAGATAATCGTGCACAGTTTATCTCGTACAAGTGCTAAGGGCATGATGAGTCCGATGCCCAGCACAAAGCTCATGACTTTAGCGACAAGTATGTCCCATCCCGCAAGAGTGAGAGTGCTCCGATGAGCGTGGACCCGATGTAGCCGGACGACAGTATGAATAACGGTCGTCCTCCCTCCACGATGGTCGCGCCACCAACATTAGGGTCTATTGTAATCTTTAATATTCGACCTCCAGAGAGAATGGCCTACGAGGTGTTAGTAAGGCGGGGGGATAGGGCTACGCAACGGACCGCCGTGATATGGCAAAGCTCATGCCATCCGATGGTGAATAGTTTTAGTGGATTTATGCAGTTTCTGACGCCGGGGACGTTCCTGCAAACGTGTCAACGATGACTGAAGGTCAATCCGGTTAAGGAGACTACCAGAAACCAAATATCACCACGGCGAAGGCAAGAATCTGCAATCGAATGAGAAGATGCGTTTCTGAGAATGCCTGCTCACGCACAACGTACAGTACCACGATCTAATTGTGTATGAGCATGATTAGCGGGGGTGAGTGGATTGAAGCGAACCTGGTCGTCTGAGGGCTGAAGTGCAGCAGGTAACGGGGTCGCGGATGGAGCCAGCGAACCCAGTGGAGGTGCTATTGGAGGTCGAGTTGGTGTGGCCATTTCACCTCTCCGTCTCCCCGACGTTGGATGTTGAACGAAAAGTCGTGGTATACGCAGAGTGTTGTTTAGGCGTGGCCGAGAAGGTAGGAATCCTCCAAGAGCGACTAAAGACGTTTCGCTTGTTGCCTCGTGGATCTCGACGGTCCGCGCTCCCAGAATCCAAATTTGTTGAAGGTTGCCATTACCTCGTGCCAACCGCAGGCACGTG
>JARJLG010000351.1:0-57408 GCA_029448575.1 Mycena maculata
GCCGTACGCAGTCTACTCCGCCTACGATGAACGATACGATGCCGGCGGCAGCGGCTACACTCACGTTTATTCTACTTGGACCAGCTGGCTGAAGACCCGCGTGTGGGATGCCAACTTTCGCGCGGAAGAAAACCGCCCAGTTATGGGTTGCAGATCTGGCGCCCCACCTGCAGCCCGTAAAATCAATCCATGGAATGAAGAATATGTTGGAAGTAGAAGAACAATCGCTGGCTTCGAACCCGTGATGGAACAAACGGCAAAACAACCGACCGAGGGGCGCCGTGTAGCTTGACAAGAGCAAAGACCTGTGCATTTTTCTTCTTCTTGTTCAAACCGTTGAGCTGACTCATAACGACTTGATTAATAGGCGGCCATTGTCTTTCTCCGAATCCGTTTATCCGATCTTCATGTTGCCAGTTATCAGTATGGAATGTTTTTGTCCTTGTATTTCAACATTGCTGTAGCGTCCGAGACAACGCTTGCCCTTTTGTGAACCGCATATTCCGGTGTCGTTGATGGGGCCCGCAAAGATTTTAAGCTGAAAACAATACCTCTAGACGCCTTGCCTGTTGACTCCGCGCATCTCCGTTCCATCATTCCATCACCACGGATACTGCGTCCCTTGTTCTGTAATCCGTTAAACATTTCTTACTATGAACCAGTCACCCAATCTAGTAAATCCGTGCACTCACGTTTATTCTAATGGGACCAGCTGGCTGAAGACCCCCTGCATGGAATGCCAGCATTCGCGCAGAACAAAACCGCCGAGTTACGGGTTCGGGAACTGGCGTCATACTTGGGGCCCGTAAAATCAATCCATAAAATGAAGAATATATTGGAAGTAGAACAGTCGCCGGCTTCGAACCCGGAACAAACGGCAAAACAAACGATTGAAGGGCGTCGTGTAGTTTGATGAGAGCAGAAACGTGTGCATTTTTTCTTCTTGTTCAACCGTTGAGCTGACTCGCAACGACTTGATTAATAGGCGGCCATTGTCTTTCTCCGAATTCGTTTCTCCGATCGCGTTTAGTCAACAATTCCATGATTATCAGTACGGAATGTTTTCATCCTTGTACTTCAACATTGCCATAGCGTCCGAGTCAACGCTTGGCCTTTTGTGAACCGCATATTTAAACGCCGTTGATGGAGCTCACGAAGGTTTGAACACTGAAAACAATACAGCAAGACGCCTTCCCTGTTAACTCCGCGCGTCTTGTTCGAGTCCCCCGTTCCGACCGTTCTATTCCTATCACTATGGATACTGCATCCCTTATTCTGTAATCCGTCTAGCAATTCTTACTGCATTCCGCGGACCAGTCACCCAATCCGGCAAATCCGTGTGGGTCCTAGATCACAATCTGTGGGTCCAACCGCTCTGCTCGTCTTCATGACTCCCGGCGTCACTAATCCGATACCAAACTGCTCCTCGAATTCTATGGAATTTGGCCGGGGCTTCCGGGGACGTTTTGCCAGTCATCAAGGCACATAATCAATTGTACCGAGAGGTACATCTTCCTTGGCCGCTCAAAGTAGTTGATGCCATCCGTCTGAATATGGGTGTACGATTTGTGTACGATCGAATGGGACCGCCCAGACCGCAGAAAAGGACCGCAATGGGACAATTCTGACGACAGTAGCGATTCAGACACGCCGGAGGTTGACGAGGGACCGAGCGACGACGAATTCATTCCGGAGGACAACTGGGTGGATGTCCCATCAGGGCTACACAAGGTCCCGGATATAAAAATGGTGTTGCCGTGGGTAGTTGCGCTTATAACCCACCATTATAATGGTCCGAGACAATGCTTTGTCCGGTATAAATCACCATCGGAATATTGGAATTTACCCAGTCAATTCCATGGTTGAGCCGCGCCGCGGCGTCTTGTTCGAGTCTCTGCGCCAACAATTCCAATAGGCCCCGTGTTCTGAAGTTCGTCGCGTATGCTTCCTACAGGAATGCTGAGCACTGCACCTTCATGCCGTACCGATGGAGGAGAATGCCAGTATTATAATTGCACTTGCGCATCAAAATGCACTAGAAATTCAAAGTGTGATCAGCCCTCCCTCAATATTGCTCCGTTTGCCTCCGGAGGTGATGGAAAGTGGACTGACACCTGCTTCATATTGCTTCCAAACAATCGTGAAAATCGGCCGGAAACTGCACCATAGAACGGCCAAAAGGGACGGTCTGTTGATTGGAAACAATTGACAGATACTTACCATCAGCTTCAGTCGTTCATTCTCGCCCGCTCCTCACCCCGATTCGGGCCCTCACTTGTTTTTTCATATTCTAGGAGCAAACATACGTCAGTTTTATGCAGATCCGAAGGCAAAGGGAGCGATATTGAGGGAGGACCGCCCACATTTTGAACTTCTAGTACATTTTGATGTCCAAGTGCCATTATAGTGTGATAGGGCGCTTATAATTGAAGTTGAACACACGACTGCCACGGTTCAACTTCTTGATTGATACCGCCGGCTGCCGGCAACCGCTGTTACGACATCACAGACCTCGCATATATGTTGTTTTTTTTTTGCAAATTTTTCTTGAAAGATCCTACTTAAGGAAACGCAAAGCGCGAGGCAGGTTGGGTTTTTTGAAGCCATGTTGATTGTTTGGAGCTTATCGTGGGAAACAAAACATGCGACAACAAAGACGCGCCTTTCTTCTGCTCCACATCGACTATCGCGTTTTCTTTTGTCTTGTCTCGTCACCCTCCCAAAATCCAGGAATCTCGACGTTTGCCCTGCTCATACACCTCCTGAACACGTCAAATCGCGTCCGAATCGTATCTAATGGCCCTATCGCGTCTCGCGACGATCCCCCTAGAGCTTCAAGAAATGGCATGTACGTAGCCTTTGTTGATGGCCCTCCGACCCCCCCGCCAATTTCTGCCTTCTTACAGCGAGCGAACTTGACCCGTTCGACCTCCTCTCGCTCAGCCACGTATCGGCATACTGGCGCGCCTTTGTTTTGAATGATAAACGATGGGCGGAGTGGTTTTCCGTGCGTCGTGGACGCGTCGTTCTTTGTTCCCCGCTCACCCAATACCATACAGATCATCACCAACACCTCGGATGAGACCCTCGAAGAGGTCCTCACGCGCTTGAACGTCCTCGACATGTTTCCCAAACGGTGAGCAGCGTTTGTTGCATCCAGAAGATTGACTCTTCTTACTTACAATTCGGCGCGACGCGACAGCACGCTGGTCTATCGCTGCTTGCTCGAATCGTGCACGGTCTGCGGCGCATACGCGCAGCAACTCTTCATCCCTCACATGAAGGTGACCCCCCACAGCCGTCGACATGTACGACCTGGCTGACGCGCGCTCAGCGAGTCTGCGATAAATGCCTCCCGGGTGACGAATTTTCCATCATGCCTCTCTCCGCCGCCCTCGCAAAATACGATCTGCGAGAACGCGAGCTCTATGGTCTGCTTACACTGTGAGCACACTATTAACTTCTGCACCATCCTCCTAATCACCGTCCCCTGATCATAGCGAGTCGGTCGATCCCAAGCGCAACTCCAAGCGCCCCATGAAGCTCGTAAGCGAGGCGCAGGCTAAAAAGATGTGCATCCTTCTATTCTACTCTTCGAGACCCGTCTAAACTACCGGCACCGCAGCGCCGTCCGAAAATACGGCACCGAAGCGCTCCTCACCGCACACCTCGAGTGTAAGAAGACGGCCGCGCGGAGCACGTACACCGCGCGCAGCGAGGACTACCGCAACGCAGTGAGCACGCGCACGGCGCTGCAGGAGAAGGGCAATTTGGAGGCGGCGGAGGCAGTGGTGCTTGGGCACACGGGGCGCAAGATCCCGAAGGCGTTCCCCGCGTACCCGCCCATCCTCCTCCAGTCCACGCGCACGGTCGACCGCGGGGCCGCGTGCTTTGCGTCGCTGCCGCTGCTTGTGGTCGGCAACACGATCGTCGTCGATCCGTGTGAGGACGACGACGACGAGGATGAGGAGTAGGAGTAGCATCTGTGAAGCGTCTCCTCTTACCTGTGTGGTTCAATGCTGATACGACTCTTGCTTAGGTGTTTTATGAATCTTTTGATGTCCTCTCTCCAGTCGCCCGTTCACTGCTTTTAGTCGATTCTTTTGGTCGCTTTCTACATCCTTATCCTATTCCAAGACCACGAACCAACCCTCCACTGTATACCGAAAATTATACTCGACTTCAAGGTACTTGTTACCGCCTACTTTTACTGTACGTACAACCCAATACTAGAATAGAATGGCAAACTCGAATGTACCAGTGGTTCGATTCGAGCCGAAATTCTTGGGATAAACGTTTCCTGGGATCTGATACTCCTAGTTGTGCGGAGAGGGATCGCGGAAGCCTTCAACTCAAGCTTCAAGTGGCTGCTAATTTATAACCTCGGATAACGAAAGGACTCTAACCCTTCTCGGACAGAATAAAGCCGATCAAAATCTCATTTCAATAACTTTAATTTAATAAATCGCTTGACTGATAGCAACCATGTCGTCTGAGCAGATTGTGCTAGTCATCGGCGCATCCAGAGGAATAGGCCTTGCTCTCATCCAAGAGCTCGGCGCCAAACCCAACACAAAGACAATCGGCACCGTCCGAACCCCCAACCCCGCCCTCGATGCCCCGCAAAACGTTAAAATCATCATCCTCGACATCTCCGACGAAGAATCCGTCGCAAAAGCAGCGAGTGAGATCCCCGAGCTCGACATCCTCATCGTGAACGCGGGCATGGGCAAGCGCGACCCCGTCACCTCCACCCCCACCGCCGACCTCGCCACGTACCTCAACGTAAACGTACTCGGCCCCCACCGAGCCATCCGCGCGTTTCTCCCGGCGCTCCGCGCCCGCAAGATGCGGCGCATCGTCCTCATGTCGTCGTCGAGCGGCTCGATCGGCCAGCAGGCGCTCCCGGGCTCTATCGGGCTCGCGGGGTCGTACGGCGTCTCGAAGGCCGCGCTGAACATGCTCGCGGTCCAAACCCATAATGAGCTGCAGACGGAAGGGTTCACTGTCGTGCCCGTCCATCCGGGGTGGGTCGCCACGGATATGGGGAACATTCACGGCAGCGGCGGGATGCCCCCTGCGACGTCGGCCAAGGCGATTATACAGCTGGTGGACGGTCTGACGCCGGAGAAGAGCGCTACCTTTTACAGGTTTGATGGAGAGAAGATGCCGTGGTAGATGGTAAATGGGGTGAATTGTACCGACACAAAATTTATATTTTTCCTCAAATGCCAATTTTCAACAGCTTCTGTCCTCAACTAGCAATTGCCACGAACTCGGGACAGACTGCGTGGAGGTCGGCTGACGTTTATATCAAATTTGCGTAGCCATGCTTGAGCCCGACGATCTCTGGTTCCCATAATATTAATTCTTCTTCCACAGCACGACTATCTTCAGTCGCGAAAGCAGAAGTTGACAGATTGATATCTTTAGGTTTCTACGGCCGAATAACGCGCCTCCCGAACGACGGGTGCTCTCCAACGTCAAAACTTTTTCAAGGAAGTCATCTTATCGTCGACGAGATCGTAGGGTTGGAATTGGAACCTATTGCCGCCGATTGCCTACTTCGGGCCCACCTCTCCCAATAAATTCCCACCTCCCACCCAGGTCAGCGTCCCGCCCGCCCCGCGCTGCGCGACCTCCAGCTCAACGCCTGCCCCCCTTGCGTGCTAACCAATTCCCGTGTAAATACGGCCACCCGGCCACCCGGCCACCTGTCCGCAGAACTAGTGATGTACTTGGCTTGGCTTAAAGCCCGAAAGCCAAAGCCCTGGCTTCGCAAAGCCAAGCCAAAGTCAGGGCTTGACGAGGGCTTTGGCTTTGGCTTGAGGTCTGCGAAGCCAAAGCCAGGGCTTCAAGCCCGGGCTTTGACTGTCGCACAAAATTCACTTACACGTGCACTGATCAAGTCTATATTTCCTAGCGCACAACTCCGGTGGCGAAATCAATTTCACCAAAATTTCCCTTTGAACAATTCACACTTGCCGTGAGCCATACATCCAACGCGAATCAAGAACTTGCGGGCATCAATAGATTCTGATCTTTGACTGTGAGGGGTTTCCGTCAGTTCCGACTGTTCAGTGTTGTCTACAGTCTAGCTGAGTGTTTATCCGATGTTTTGCCATTACCAGCTTATTGAAAAATGCATTCAGAGCCCTGGCCTAAGCCAAAGCCCGTCCAAGCCAAGCCCTCCCCCCGGGCTTTGTCTTTGGCTTAGAGAATGTGAAGCCAAGGCCTAACGAAGCCAAGCTCGCTCAAGCCTTGGTTTCAAAGCGAAGCCCCTCGGCCCGCAACAGCCCCGCCTTCGATTGCATCTCCCCCACTCCCCGCCCGCCCGCCGCCACACTCCCCGCATGCTCCCGACGCTGTGCTCCCGACGTAACCCCTACCTGCCCCCAGTGCCCACGCGACGCGTCTGTTTAGCATTATCTGCCTGCGCCCTCCACTCGGATCACCGCACATCATTAATTCTCTTTTTCCCGACCCGCACTGCATCCAGCGCTACCCGTGCTCTAATCCCGGCGATACTTACATCTGGTCCTTGCTCGTCTACTCAGTGTCTACTCCCTCGCTTGCGCTCTGCCTCCCTGCCTACGACCTATCCTTTCTTCAAACTCGACCAAGTACACCGTTGCTCCCTGCTGCCCGCGAATGCCCTACATTGCCCAGCCATGGCCCACACCGCCAGACCTGGCGCAGCCGAATCGGGAAATGAAAGGAAAAATGTGTAAAATGAATTTAGAAGAGCGACAGGCAGGGGCAGAGGGAAGAAGATATCCTCTGCTTAAGATACGAATAATCAGCGAGGTGAATCTTAACAATTCTCATTGTCCTAATCCACAAATCCCGCTGGGCTCGAAGTGAGCTTCGATTTTATCTATTGCTCCCAGCTTCCAGTTTCAAAGGTGGAGGGATAACTATCGACTTGCCTTCAGTTATCATTCTGTCGGAAACATCGACAGATCATCAGGCGCAATCGATAGGCACTTGTATATCGATAGCAATAAATGTATCAGCCAGGTGAATCTTGGCAATTCTATGATTGATCTAATCCACAAATCCGCAGGAAACGTGCTCGCTACATTGCTGCTGCTCGCAGGATAAACATTGATTTGCCTTGCAGCGAAAATTGGCGCTCAGTTCCTCGTCGTTCTGTTGGACACATTGACAGATCGTCAGGTGTAATATATAGGCGCATGTCGACAGTCAGGCGTCTCCTGGAGTTATAACTCAAGCTTGGGCACACACTGTCCCGAATTCCACCAACTGACACCTTTAACCTCCTAGTAAATATTGATGGCCCCATTGTACCCCACGCTCCTTTTCCTCGCGCTCGTTTCACAATTTAAGCCAAGTATGTCGCCGTTCGATTGCCTTTCGGCTGTCTCACACTTCAAGTACATACACTTACCGCTACATGTAGATCTTGCAAAAAATCATGCTCAGCTCCAGCGCCGGCAGACGGTGAATGAGACCTGCACCAGGTTCTGCACGCCGGAGATCCTCGCACTTGTACGTCTGCTGTCTTAAATCCACACCCGTCGGTTATTCCACTAAATGTGTACCGGCTATAGGAAAACGAGGATGGCAACAACGCCAATGCGACAACATGCACTGACGCCATTGCCAAGCAGTTCGCGGAGTGCACCCAGTGCCAGGACGGCTACGTGACGGTTCCCTACGGCGGCACGCACTACGCCTTGCAGCTGAGAAAGGGCTGATGGATTTGATTTTCTCAGATTTCATCGATGACTGCCAGACCCTTGGCTTCCCGGTGAAGGATGTCTCGAATGCTGATGGGATTGCGCCGAATTTCAATCCGTCTTCGTCGTCGTCGGGCGTGGACTCGCGGCTGGCGCGCGTTCCCCAGTGCGCATGGTTAGTCGCTGTTGTATTCTCCACGGGAGTCCTTGGCCTCTTCCATCTCTAGCTACCTCGATGGAATTATGACATATTTTAATTACAAGAGTGCTTCGCAGTCACTGTATGAAATAACATCGGTAGAGGGATGGGTATTTGACAAATTCCCAGTCTATCAACGAGAAGGAAGGGGGAGAAAACCCCCCAATGGTTGGTTATCTTCAGTCGCGAGAGGAGAAATTGACAGATATGATATCTTTAGGCCTCCCGAACGGCGGGTGCGCTCCCATGCCAAACATTTTTCAGTGAAGTCGTCTTATGGTCGACAAAATCGTGGGGCTGGAATTGGAACCTAGTGCCGCCGATTGCTCGCTCTGGCGCTGGGGTGTTCTTTCTGTTTGGACCGGGTGCGTTATCGAATGGCTCACACCAAATGAATAAACATCGCATGAGGTTGCATGGGGGTCAGGCGCCGTATGAACTCGGAACCACTTCATCAATGCGCTCAGCTCCGTCAAGCAAGATTTTCCGTCTAAAAAGCCAAGTCAGTAGATGATCGCGATTCACTCAGACCTCCCAAAAATGGATTCTGGAGAGAGAGACGCTCCATATACAAAACGATGAATATTTGTCCTACCCAGCTATCTAGCCAAGTCAAGAATAAAGTCCCGCAGAGGAGACAGAGCTGATATAATAATTTAGAGGCTCTTCCCCGCACTGCGTACACGGCTTTGGCAGTCGAGTAGTAGCCTGGCACCCGGCCATTGATTACAGTTGAAGTTCATCTTTTTCGAGGATACGCAGACATTTGGCAGACATACAACGAATCAAGTCTTCTCATCATCCCAGTCGTGATCCTCACCTGCCCAATACGAGCTGCTCATTTGTTAGCCGGTATTTCGTTGAAGAGAAATTGGGCGGCGTACGGAGGCAGGTCAAGCATGGGAGGTGGTCCGTCGGGAGGTATGTCTGCGTAACTTATACTAGACGACCCAGCAGCTCCGATCGGAGGAGGAGGACAAGCCGACCCGGCACCAAGATCAATAGGCATCCGGATTTTCAGGTCGTTGCCCATTCCTGGAAAGTGCACGATGAAGTGAAGAACGTACTGCAAGAACTCGTCAGATCGTCCGGGACTGAAGGGAACAGGATAGTCGTTACCGCCCAGTCGAGAGTATCCGTGCTGAATGTGGGTGCAAAAGAAAACATTAACGAGGAATTGAAATGAACCGTGCGTCTCCAAATTCCGCGATCCTTGTCTTCTTTCGGAATCCACTCCGGCTCCTCAGTTACCGCCTCCGTGACTCTATCGATATCGCCCAGACTTCGAATTCCTTGGAGGTCAAAGGTCTCTTCAATATGCCGGCTTCTACAAGCAGGAACGCGAACTTCTGCCTGGCGGCAAAGGATTTGCGTCAAGTCAGAGGATCGTGTTGGAGGTGCTGGAAACAATGGTTTTTTGTATTTGTCCTCTGGCGTGTCCGAACGTTGAACCAACTTGGTTTCTGTCAAAACATGGAGGCTGAACGGTACGGAAGTGGCGATCGGAAATGAGGGCAGATCAGGAATCGAGAGCTGTGGGAATGGATTGAAAGACCTGGCGTCTGGTGAAGGGAACACTTACGATTGCACGAGCGTAGGAATGATCCCCCCAAATTCCTTGCCGCAGTTTTGCGTCCTGCGTGATATCCTTCCATTCACCTGTCCATCCCTGAATTAGAGATTCTTTCACTAGCAATTGGCTTCGAGTCGCCGCAGGCACAACGGAAATGACTCTCCGGATGCGGCGGTTCGAGCGAAAGAGGCCGGGTCTCTCCCCCACAACTTCCAGTGAATATGAAATTGATCCAGTGCCGTTACGAGAGTGAAGAGAGGAGTGAAAAGACGGTGGGAGATCTTCTGGCAGCTGGAATTCGAATGGACACGAAATTACGGATCCGGTCTCCTCAGAAGTGGCCCCTTGCGTCCAAAGAGATTGGTTTGAATGGATCAGTTAGATTTTGAAGCGCTCGTTTGAATTTTGGCCGAAATCGAGAGTAGACTCACCGAGACGGTCTCTGTATGAGTTATGTTTGTTTTGCCGTTTTGTGTCGTGATTCTCCTGAAATCATCTCAGTCTCGTCAAGACATGGGACTGGAATAGAATACGTGATAATAGAACCTCTGAGCTTGATTCGCAGATGTTCGATATGATCCTGGTTGGCCAGAGCTACATTCAAGTCAACACAGCCTACAATTGTTTCTCCTGCAACGCGGACAAGATCCTGTAAATGTAGAGTCAAGGGTTGAGTGGGGGTCGCAGCCATGAGTCGACGGCGTTACTGCGCTAGAAGCTTTTATAACAATAAGCGCTAGCCTTGCGGTAATCAATCTGTCAATGACCAAACCAAACGCTATGGCGATATCTATCAAATGAAGACGAGAAGAGCGGACGCAAGCTTGAAAAGTCTGTTGGAATGGCAAGTCCTTGTCCGTTTCGGGTTGCTCGCTGCGAGTACGCGACGACGCACTCGGACGGATCCGGACCTCTTATCTGGTTTCGACGGAGTCCATTCGTCGATGAAGGCCGGTGAGGCCCATATGAGCAAGCTGCGAGGGAAACGCCCAAGAGACCGCCACATTACAGTACACGCTGGAGGACCGAGGAAGCGACGCCTAGCGACCCGCCATTACTCAGTTCTTTTGCCAGTGATCTGCGACGTTGACCTACCGGCGCTTGGTTCTGTGGAGAGTGGCGCAAATCATTAGAATTTTGATAGAAACGCACCCGGTAAAGAGCAGACCAAATAAACACGTTGTATGGAATTATCGTTGATGCCGACCGCAGTTCTAACCACCCCAGGGAGCTCCTTCGCAGTTACGTAAAGGGCCTCTTAGGCCTATTTCCCTGTACTAGTAAAATAGGCCTAAGAGGGGTCGACGGCAGCAACAGCAGAAGCAAAGAAGCCGCCACTTACGGCACCACACGTAATGTCTGCCGGCTGCGCCCGCGATGCGTCTGCCGTCTTGACCGTCGTCGGCAGCAGCAGCAATCACCGGTTTTTTTCTGCCTTACCTCCTTTGTATCTGAGCTCCACTGTCCCATTGCTTTCAAGGACTGCCACTGACATAAATGAGCTTCCACTGCCATCCCCAGAGACGTGACGGCACCTCCGTCCCCTCAGTTTCCATACCTTCATTGAATTTTCCCGCCCTACTCAAATTCAGTCACATATAAGTAATACAGAAGATCCTGTCTTGGAGATGCGATAGCACCTCTGTCCCCGGAGACGTGACAGCACCTCCATCCCTGGAGACGCATTGGCACCTCCCCCTCAATTTTCTGTACCTTCAATTTTTCCCGCTTACTTAATTTCATTCATATTCAAGTACTACAGAAGATTTTGCCATCTCGGAGATGCGACGGCACCTCCGTCCCCTCAATTTTCCATACCTTCAATTGTCCTGCATACTCAATTTCATTCACAAACAAGTGCTACAGAAGATTCCGCTGTCTCGGAGGATGCACCAGCACCTCTGTCCCCGGAGACGCGTTGGCACCTCCGTCCCCAGAGACGTGACATCACCTTTGTCCTTCAATTATCCCTACCCTCAAATTGCCTGCCTACTCAATTTCATTCACATTCAAGTACTACAGAAGCTTTTGCCATCTCGGAGACACAGGAGGTGGGAGGTGTGACTACTTGCGCCAGCAGGGAGGCAGTGGCAGCTACGGCAGTGCGGTGGCAGCAGCGGCGGGTGTGGCACTGTGGGGGCAGCTAGGCTTGGGTGCTGGTCTAGGGTAAAACCTAGGGGTTTCTGCAAGGTTTCTGGATCGAGACAGGTGGGTTTGGGTGCAGGTTGTATGCTTTCGCAGTGGCTGTGGTACTTCAGGGCTAGGCTTCGGTGCAGGTACAGGGAAACCCTTGGGGTTTCTGGTTCAGGTGTGTGATGCCTTCAACCGGGGGCGCAATACTGCAAGCTACAACCCGACCTGTGAGCATTTCAGTGGAAGTGACTGATGGGCCCACAGCAAAATTTGACATGCAAAGAAGCTCACAGACCACAGATATATTTCACGCACTGGAAGGAACTGTACCGTTACTCAGATTCTCGACACTGCAGTTGGTAGGCCCCCAGCTTGATGTTAATGATGCTATTTTCAAGGAAGTAGCAGCATCGACATCATCAATTGGACCTGTGTGCGGATTTCTCCCATTATGTACACTTTGAAGACTAGAAAAGAACCTTTCGTCTTGAACATGATTGTCAGTCAGTGCCGGCAGATGCGGCGGCGGGTGCGACAGAGGTAAAGTCAGTGGAATGGAGGTGGTGGAGGTGAATTTAAGTGCCGGAACCAGAGTTAAATGGTCAGTAAATGTGCCCAGGATTCACAAATATTTGGTGGAAGTATCTGATTTAATTGCATCGATGATAATGAAGGAAGAAGGAGGTGGTGGAGGGAGGAGGCAGAGGCGGAACGAGCCGCTGTCAATTACCTCACACCCATCAACCAATCAGAAGACGAATAACGATGAACATTTTGGAGTTTTTATTTTATGGGTGCATTTCATCGCAAACTATTGGGTTTAAACTTGAATTTAGGGTCTAATACCATGCCCCCTCCTCACCATATATTTTTTAGATTTTGTCTGTACCTCTGAAATCGCGTGCACGATTTCGACCGAAAGGTCCTCACGTCCTCATTAGTATAGCCAGTTCAAGTATGATCTTTTGCCTGAACCACAAGATAAAAAAATCCTCAAGGAATACAAGTTTCATTTGAATGACTCTACTGCTATAGGGTACTCTCAGAAGCTCCTTCCCTTCTTCAGGCAGTTGAAGGATGTATGTTCCTTGACTTTCACTCTTTCAAATTATTCCAGCGGTGTAAAAAAAAATTGGATTGCAGATGTAGTACAGTATGTACAGAGTGTCCTTATAGAAAACAATCCCCATGCCCACCGTCAAAGAGAGCGAGCCCGAGCGCGCAGCTGGCCATCGGCCCCGCCCTTGCCTGCACCCGCGAAACCAGCACACTGTGGCCTCAAAGCTACCGCGGAGCCGCAGAGCGAGGACGAGCCTGCTGCCCTGTCAAACCACGTTGCGGGCGCAAGGCCACGGTCGAGCCGGAGACGCAGAGCGAGATCAGGGGTGCCGCACCAGCACCTGCCCTCACGCCTCCGGCTGTTCCAGCACCTGCATGCGCAGCACAACCAGCACCGGCAGGAGCGCTCGGAGAGCAGCACGAGTGATGGGAGCACAGGCGCCGGCCTCGGGGATGCAGCGCTCCAGCGCGGAACGTGGCCACGCGGAAAGGAGAGGGTCAGACACACCGGCGAACAGCGCAGGAGCAGGGCTCTTTGCCGCTGCCTCCATCCTTGCTTCCCCGCTCCTCGCTGCCCCGCCGCTGCTCCTTGCTGCCCATGCCATGTTCCTTGCCGCCACCGCTCCTTGCCGCCCCGCCACCTCTGCAACTGCCATTTCCACTGCCGCTCCTCGCTGCCCACGCCGCCCGCAACAGCAGCGGGGCAGCGGGGCGGTAAGGAGAGCAGAAGCGGAGGCAGCGGAGCGGCAAGGAGTGGGGAAGCGAGGACAGATGCGCTGGCAAGGAGCGCGCAGCGGGGGGTGCGCGGGAGCAGCAGAGGGGCGGTGTGGGCAGCAGCGGAGGCAGGCGGTGGGGCGGTGAGAAGTGGGGATGGATGCTGCGGCGCGGGCGGCAAGGCGGGGAAGCAGGGCGGCGTGGGCGGTGCACATCAACGAAGCGCAAGGGATCCCCCGTTGTGCGGTATTGTGGTGGGTCTATTAAGTGCCTCTTGAGAGTAATTTATTCAAATAAAAGAAAGAGCACGGACGCGGAACAGCCCGCGTCGCTCGCACGCCGTGTCGCCAGCTGCAGGTTCCGCGCGTGCGCCATCCCAGGCGCCGCAACGGACAATTTGCTGTACAAACCAGTAAAGCGAGGTGAGGCCGTGGACCCAGTGGACGTGCAAGCTGTCGGCAGAGAGCGGGTTGGATTCATAGACGTGGTAGATATTAGCGAGGCGCGGGGGAGGGGGTGCGGGCGCTGCAGGAGCGCAAGTGCGGTGCGGGGCTGCCAGCAATGAGTGCTGAGTGGCTGTCAGCCCAGCTCCAGCCGATGCAGAGGAGTCGGCGGCGAGCAGGAGCAGGCGCGAGCGGTGGTGGTAGACAGCAGACACGCCGGCGCCACCAAATGGGGAAGTGACTAAACACTGCTTCTTTGCTTCTGCTGTCGCTGCCGTCGACCCCTCTTAGGCCTATTTTACTAGTACAGAGAAATAGGCCTAAGAGGCCCTTTACGTAACCGCGAAGGAGCTCCCTGGGGTGGTTCTAACCTGCTTGCTACCTTCAGGAAAAAATCTAAGATATGTATCCAAACCACAGGCATCCACATGCCGATTTCAGGCTGTATTATTGCCCTACGACATACAAAAGAAATGGAAAGGAATATTTTTGATGTATTTTTCCCACACGCCAAAACGCCTGCCAAAAGCCGATTCCACATGTGGTTCCATCATCGGGGAGCTCATATCTTCCACAGCACTATAACAATCTGGAAATATTTCAAAAAGCCTATCTCAGGCTAACACTTCCAATCTTTTGTGATGTCCTTTGCGCAATAACAATTGGAGGCAGTATCGAGCCAATAATTAATTCTACGTGATTCTGCAACATCGTGATGTACAGGTTAACCTTGAATCAGTCAATTAATCTGAGCGCGGACTCGGCGATGATTCGCCAGCGCCTGTTCCACGTCTGCTGGTGTGACATTTGATCTGTCGATCCATTCCGATTTTTCGGGCACCGCCATCCAGAGAGCACCATACAGTGTCCAAAAGAGACGAAGATACTTGGGATCTGCAGTCCAGAGAGCTTCTTCTCCGAGGGTATCTTGGAATATATCCCGAAGGATCTGTGGTTTTGAAAAAAAGCCACGCTTTACGAATCCTAGCTCGGCGAAGGGGTAGCCGGCCGCGCGATTCGCCCATCGCAACACATCCGGGGGCCATGTCCTGCTCTTCGTGGGCACCAACTGAGGAAAGGGAATGTCGGAAAGGAACGGTGGCTCCAGAAAAATAACACCATAACAAATAATAGGCTATGTAGCTGGCGGCGAGGTCAGCTATATTTGCGGAAGAGTCGATGCGAACAACTCACGTCAGAGGCGACTAAATGAGGCCCGCCATCCACGAGAAGTCCTATGGCCATAAATGGAGGTGTTCCCTGTATTAACCTCATCAGCGTGAAGCGCGACCGGTAAGGAGAAATCAATACAGTTCGGAATCCTTTTTGTTGCTCGACCGGTTGTTCTGCACGCGCAGGTGGCCCTGGTGTATCAAGCAGCATCGCCAGCAAGTCCGCGGAAGTGGAGTCGTCAGCGGAAGATTGCTCAGGTCGGCGATGCAGACGACCCGCCATGTCCATGTCGTGGATCAGGCCCCCCATTCGCTGCTCCAGCGGTCTCTGCGTGAACGAAACGGGGACACGCAGAAGCGCTCCCGCAGAGGCTGCCGCGTCTGAGAGGAAAGCTGAGGGACACAGAGTGTCCTGGCTCAACAGGACGTTTCCAATACTGAGATCCCGATGAACGAGATCTTGCTCAGCGAGCGAGGCGATCGCTATGGGCAGATTAATACAATTCATACTAGGGAAACCAGCACGCACCTCCGGTGAAATCGGCAAATGCTTTATCGAACTCATCGTAATCCGAGCATTGAACCAAGAGGCGCTTCAAGTCGGACTGTGCAAATACTTCTTCCCGGTTGCTCACCACGTTCGGTATGAGGGTGGCTGCCTGAGTATTGGTGTATCTCTGGACGACTTCCGGAGGGAAACCGCGCATGGATAGAGCGTCACCGTAGTACCATTCCCTATGGACGACGGGATTACTCCATTAGCATCACTTGAACAAACGCGAGCGCGATATATGAGACGAACCAAGTCGGAAGGAGCACATTCTTCACCTGTGCACGTCGAGCCGCACTAATAAGATCATCTTTGAAACAATCACTTGCATGATCTGCGTAGTAGACCTTGAGGGCGTAGGGTCCCACGAAACGTCGGACGCCGCCGTCGCTCTCCGTCTCACGCCACACGCAGAAGATACGCGGACACCGCCCAATCAGCGATCCGTTGTCTTGAACCAGGTGATGGACATAGAAGGTGATATCGGGCTTGGAACCGTCGGGGGAGTAGTGGATGCGTTCCCTGCGCAGTTTTATGAACCGCACGGTGCGATGGTTGTATTCCACCACAGAAGCCTCCGGCGCGAAGACATCTTGTCCCTTCTTGGACTTCAGGTGGGCAGGGGCGAGGGTCTTGGTGTCAGCGAGCTCGAAGTCCTCATGTTGCCCACGCTGGAGAGAGGTTGCTCGAACAAGGCCTAGACAGATACGGATACTGTCCAGGACACCGCGGCTGCAATCTCGGTCGAAAGTGCACTGCTCGATGCCAAGGGTGTCGGCTCGGAGTACGCCGATGATCCTCGTCGTGATAACGAGACCTACGATCGACCTCATCCAGGGCTGTGAGCGCCGCTGCTGCCGCATGTACACCAACTCCTGAAGCATCGCGTTGTGCAAAACCGACAATTTCGTCTCCACAGTGAGCTGGACCTCGGGCCAGCAAAACCGTGACATGTCGAGATAGGCGTGCCTTTCTTGCACTTCAAACCATTCCTCGAAAGCTACTATGGCTGTGCAGGCAGACCTTTCGGCGGCCGTGAAAGTCAAGAATGTCGGAAGTTTCTCGCGAATGTATGCAAAAGGAGAGTCGTCCAAGAAAAAGTGGTTGATGGAAGCATTGCCGCTGGGTGCTTCACAAAAGGCAGAGCAATCGAAAGCCACAACGTCGGGACGGCAGTCCTGCGCGGCCGACTCGTTGGACAGCGGTACGGCCTGTTGAGGATTGGGCAAAGTAACGAAACGGAGAGAAGGGAGGGGGTGGTCTTGCGCCTTTCCCGAGCGAATGGCAGCCGCGTGGGCCGCGATAGCGACCACATTTAGAAACAGCGCCGACGCCTTCTCAGATGCCTCGACTGGCAGGCCCCACTTCCACGTATACGGGTCGGCGAGTGAGGGTTTGGAGGGCGTCACTGCCTCGTTGGCTTGGATGGCGGCGGCAGCGCAGGCGGCTTTATGGTCCTTTCTCGCCACCTCCTTCAATTCCCCGGCTGTTTCTTTCCGAACCGAGATAATCGACGAGGCCAGGAAGTGGTCGAGGATGTCGGCCGCATCGTCGATGCTAACAAGGGAGCCGAACAAGGACTCTACTAGATATGCGCTCTTCGACCGGCGAGCATGTAATTCCTCAGCAAGATGTGCTTCAACGTGTGCTCTCGTAAGCTTGTCGATGCCCACTGGTTCAGTGGCGCCACCGGATTTAACGGGGGTTGAATCTGTTTGGCTCGCCGACGCCTCTGTGGATGCAGCGGACCGCGGCGTGTATGGGGAGATAGCAGAAATGGCACGACCAGCCGAGTCGACCCCCTTCCGTTCCTCATAGGTTGCTACACCATCGAGCTAAAGGGACCGTTAACTATCGTTGTGGAAAATGGTATAGCGTCTCATTGACGCAGTGTCACACCTTGTAAGTCTCCGGCTCAAGTGCTGCGAGCGCTCGCGTCCGGGGTCTCTGCATAAGGGGAAGGCGAAATGGCGAAGGTGAGGAATGGGCGGCGGAGGGAGCGTTGTCGTATATCAATGCCGCTGACATTCCCGGGAAAAGCCGGTCGGCTGTTACCCGGGCGGCGCGGCCCACTGTCACTACCAACGCTTGCACCTGCTAGAACCAGTCCATCTAATTCCTGTTTCCCTGTTGTTGCCCCAGTCCAATTGGGCCGCCTTTCCATCTCAGATTCCGAACAACTCCGACATCCCCGAGCGGCCGCCGACTTTCCGTTTATCCTTGCTACCATCCTTCTTTCAAGTTTAACCTGCAATTTTTTGCTAAGCAACACTTAGATTAGAATGGACACGCACCGGGTGATACCGGGGTGATGTAAGCACACGTGCTGAGATCGGCCCATTGGCACCGTATACACGGAAGTAAACGCGCTCAACGCGTACCTCACCGTTCGGGCTCGTTCAACCTGGGGTGTCTATGCGGATGTCAACGGCTTGCTTTCCGACCGTTTTTGACCCCCGCTCGACACTGGGAAGGCCGGCCAGAAAGCAAGCGACGCGCCATCTTGCTCCCTGTCAAGCGCGTACCTCGCTAATCAAGATCCTCGCCTGCGGCAGGCCTTTGGCCTGTCTCGGTAACCCAGACGTTCGGTGTGATCCGTGATGATCATTGATCTGTGCACCGGATCAGAAAAACAAACGCAGAGATCACACCTGAACGTCTGGGGCATTTCGTATAGTAAGACCCCCCATCGAGTCACATCCCCCTATTCCCCCTCCCTCCCTCCCTCTGTTGGGCACGGGGGTGGGTAATACTGATAGTAGCTCTGTTATAGAAGGCCTCAGAGCTTTCCCCCATTTTTTCTACCGTGTTTTGGGCTCACCCAGGGCCACTCAAAAATACATGACTTTTGCTCTCCTGCATCTGCTCTCGACCTCCCAGCACTCGTGAAAAAATTGGAATTCATTCAGATACATTTGGAATGTATGTTTGCATCTTTATCCTGACATGCAAGGTCCCTCGCTCTTCAGTCTGCACGATATCGAGTCAAGCGTGACTTCTGGACCGTGACTCGATGGGGGGTAACACTATACGAAATGCCCCAGACGTTCAGGTGTGATCTCTGCGCTTGTTTTTTTCTGATCCGGTGCACACATCACTGATCATCACGGATCACACCGAACGTCTGGGTTACCGAGACAGGCCTTTGGCGTGTCCCAAGGAAGAAACCGAGCTTAGATTTTCATGGGACACGCTGTTTTACGGTGGGCCGATGGCTGACAGCGGAGTATATACAAAACACGGACATTACTTACATTTCGGGACCCGGTACATACCAATGAGACATGGTACATTCCGCTAATGTGCCGTCTTTGAGATCAAACCCGGCACTTGCCATATTGGAATGTACCGTGTATCGGCAAAGTCCCCCTTTGAATGGGATACGTGTCAGGGCCCAGCCTACCCATCTTTTCTCCTCCCACTACCACCCGTCCACTGCCTCTCGCCGCTGACGCGTCAAAAGCACGTCAAAAGCGCGTCAAAAGCGCGTCGAAATGCCTCCCGATGCCGAACCACGATCGAAACACACGCCTGCCGACCAAGAATACCTTGACAGCCTGTCTGCTCGTCAGTTGATGGACTTCCGGAACTATGTACGTAGTCGCCGCGGCGTTAAAACTTAACGAGCTAGTCTCACGCGTTAACCCAGCTCTTCTCTCCCACGTATATTGCTCTCAATGCAGCCAAATTCCTCGATCACGAATGGGTCGATGTCGGGGAACTTCGGAAGTATCTGCAGCACACGGTCGCAGTCCCAGCCCCGGCTCCCGTTAAAACTGGAGCCATCCCGCCGTTTGTGACCCCCGGGCCAACTTGTGTTGTCAAAGCAGAGCCTGTGGGAAGCAGCTTGTCGGCTGAAATCAAGCTACGTGTGCTGAATGAGGGTGGACAAGAAGGTGCGTACATCCAATACTCCCTTTCTTTCTTGTCCTTTTTTCTGTTTCTTTTTAGTTTTCGAGATTCTTTCGGATTCGGAGCTGGAGGACACTGCTGATTCGGACCTGGAGGTGATAGCCACGCTTCAACGGGTGTCTCGGTCTTCCAGTGCGACACCTCTGACCGGTGCGTAATTTCCCAACTGGTAGCATTCCATCATGACTGTGATTCCTCTAGATCCTGATCACTTCGCCGACGAGGCCACATCCTCGTTCAACCTAGCTGGTGCGCAATTCTTTATTACCTCGTTCCGGCGCTCATTTTCGCAGATGCCGATCATTTTACGGACAATTATGATTCTGATGTCGACCGACCATTCACGGGTTCTGGAGATACAATGCTCACGGATGGTAAGTACGACGATGCTGGAGCACATTTAACACTGAATCTAATTCTTAGATGACGCCTCCGATTTGGAAGAGTCTGATACGGTGTGGCAAGATGACGGCAAATCGTTTTTGCGCACCGGGAAGCTTCGCGTGACTCAGAAGCTGACTGTTGAGCGTGTTGAATATCGGGTGGGCCCAGCAGTCATTTATCCCATCCATCGCACTCGCACCGCGATTGTTGTTGACCTCGCCAATGCGACGTATCGAGACCCTGGTACCAATCAGTTGTATACACTGAACACGATCATCATGAACGCCGTTCGTCTATAATTTGAATTATTACAGTGTTTATTCTGACTTTCCCCTAGGATAATGACTCGTGGGAGTGGCTAGGTGGTTCTCGCAAGACTGTCCAAGTCGTTTTTACCCACGGGAAGAAGCCTATCGAGTGCCAACAGATTCGCTACAAATGTAAAGGTGCGCACGCCTGCAGTGAGCTTGATCCTGCACTTCGAAGCATACAACGCTTCGAATTGGATCCAGCCCCACGCAACGCCATCATTGCAGCACAGCAAGAGACCCGACGCGGAGAGGGCAACACATAAGAAGAGCGGGTTGCGATGTAAGCCCGCATTTCATTTCTTCAACATATCTTGCATGATCACGTTCCACAGATTTATGACAAACATACGGGGCGCGAAGTGCCTGGCCGTCAATTCTCTAGGGAATAGATGCCCTGGTGGACCAGTGCTGAAGGCCAAACGTGAGGTATGTGGTCCAAAAAGCCAGAGTTTCTGTCGCTGACCTTTCAACCTGATAGGGCTCGTCGCGCGGTCATCAATATTTCGTCGGGTGTAGCGGTTGGACTCCGAAATTCAAACAAGGTCACCGTATTCACAACATCCCGGACAACGTCGACGAAAATCTCCTTGCGAACGCCCTTGCGGGGCGACCGCTGAGTGATGATCGCACCAAGGATACACCACCTTGCAGCGGTCTCATTCATCCGCATACAGGCCTTAGAAAAAAAACCTGCCGTACGATTATTCAATTCTACCACATTCACTCCGGCTCAATCCTTCGTAGCGCACGCTCACATTGTAAACGGGATGCAGGTGCAGGGCAGAATTCAGAACTATCCCTGCGAAGCCGTCCGCACGATCTTTGTCCCCACAGATCCGTTGGTTTTCAAAGTGCTTATTGTCCACAACACCACTGGGCACAACCATCCGATGCCGACTCTCACCAAAGTCTCGTTTGGCCACAAGGAGACTTATCGGCAGTGCATCGAGGCAAACGGTGTCCTCGGAGCCAGTGTGGCCAAGATTGATAACGGTAATTTTCAACTTCAATTTTATTTCGTGGCTGACACGTGTCACAGCGCCATCGACTAGCCAACTTCTCAAGGGGAAAATCCCGGCCGCGCATGCCGCCCCACTCCACAATAAACGTGTCAAGCAGGACTTGCTGCACGCAGCAAAACTGGAAAAATACCCAAATGGTCTTGGTGTCGATGGTAAGCTGCGGTCTTCTCTGTTATTACCCCCATACTCACGTTCGTCAGCCATCCTTCCAATGTTTCACGAGGAATTGACCAAACCGCTCCCAGAGTGTTACATCCACAGTCACATCACGACGAAAAAAGGCGAGATAATCATTGTGACCTTTGTTCCTTACCTGTTGAAGCTTCTCGACGATCCGGGAGTCACGTCCTTCGACGGGGATGCCACGTACAAGGGTATCGAGGGCAAGCTGAACGAGTGGGAGCTCAGTATATTTGCCAAGGTTGTCCAACGAGGTTCGTACTTCCGATTTAAAGGGATGGTCCGGCACGGAACATTTTATAGCCGCATCTCTTCTTCGCGCCTATATCAACGGTGCAAGCGCAGATTTCTTCGAGGACCTGTTCGACGAACTTCAGCGCGTCAAGCTGATGGTCACGGGAAAACCTATCGCGCTCAAGAGATTCGTCCGAGGTGGTAATTTGCTCGTCACAAACGTGGATATGGATGGTGCACAGGCCCTTGGTTTGTGCCGCTCGGTCATGAAATACAACGATCCCGAGTACAGCGGCATTGCTAACAATACCCCACCTGAAGAAATCGCGTCGGAATTTATCAAACTATGCTGGAGACATGGGAAGGAGTAAGTCGTGCTCTCTCTCGTTTCTGCCGCACTAATCCTCCTCAAGGCCGATTCATGATTTCAAATCGCTCGTATCTGCCGAGCAGTACACGCGCATTCAAGATGTATTTTATATTGACTCGACAGAGTCGCTCGAAGAGTTTTCTTCGTTTATCTATGGTTTGGGTCATAAAAAGATCTCGGGTGAGTTTTGAAATGACCTTTGAGTCCTCTATTCACTGTCTTCTACCGCGTAGATTGGTGGAGACATAAAGAAATGCACACCTGGATTATTCCGTGTCTCGTCAAGTCCCAGTCGCACATTCCCGCAGACGTATGGGATTCGACTCCTTCCACGACGAACACCAACGAGGCGCAGCACCATTGGACCAACTCTCTGACGGGAATCAAACTAACGCCGGTCGAAGCGCTTGAAAGGTGAGTTCATTTTATCCAAAAGAAATTGTGTATTTGCTAACCAGTGTACAGCCGGCGTAAGGTTGACCAGAACGTTGCCAAAGAGATCCAGATGTCCATGCAAACGGGCATTCTCTCCAACTCCAACAACGAATTAGCCCATCGCATGGCTCGCAACGGCCAGCGCCAATCTGCCGCCGCACGCCGAGCACGCGAGTCGCGGGAGGCCGGGGATATTTCGAAAGAGCTGCAGCGGCAGATCAATGACTCTGTTGCCACGACCAAGAGGCTGAAGGAGCAGCTTAAGGCGGCGAAGGGTCCATCTGGTAAGCGGGGGAAGTCCAAAGGAGCGGCCCCTATTCTATCCGCAAGCTCCAGTGGACGCGTACGAACGGCGCGCACACGTACAGGTTATTCTTCAGTCCGCGTTCCAAATGTCGATGCTCACTAAACTTTAGATGGACCTATACAACCCACGCAGTCTGACGAGGCCGACAACCTTTCAACCACTGCCGTGCTTACAGTTACCCCAACACAATCGGAAGCGCCGTCAATGCCTGCCGATTGGGTTCAACCTTCGGTTGACTCCACATTCGGTTTCGACATTGATTTTGACTCGTTCCTGGCGACTCTTGGGAGCACGGACACCAGTCTCTCATTTTTTGCACAGGATACTTACATGGCCCAGTCCTCATCGTATGATCCCACACTGGATCCCACGATCTTCGGATTTCCAGGTGGAGACTTTAACGCACTAATGCCTGCGAGCTCTGGTATACCTGCCGCAGATCCCTTCGGCGAGTTCATGACCATGTATGGTTCCTCGGGTGTTTTCCCTGACGCCACCGCTTCCGACTTCGACGGGACCCGTGGGGTCAATCTTGTTTCGGGCGCGCCATGCGGCAACCAACTCCCCTCATTACCTCCGCCTCCACCGGAGTCGCCACCGGCCCCCTCTCCCCCTGCCGAACATCGACCGGAGTCTAAGCCACGGCGCATGCGGAAAGAGGTGGATGAAGCGAATATCATCACATCAACACGCTCCCGTGCTCCGACTGCGCGCAAGCGCCTTGCAGACGGAGAAATCTCAGAGCGGCCACAGAAGAAGGCGAAGAGCAATTAAAGTATATCAGTTTTATTATATCGTTCTCTTTTATCCTCTGACTCCATGGATTTCTAGCGACGCAACATTGAATTGGTAGTCAACAAAATTAGTTTACATTTGGTCGAATATAGTAGAACATGGTCTATCTTCTGTATAAATCCTTTTGAAGACCGTTGTACGCGCGTGATAGCGAGTCGAATGAAGGCGGCCCGATGCCGCGACCCCAGCCACGGTACATCATGATGAAGGGAATGTGCCGTGTTTTCAACGAGCCCGGCACATGCCCCACGAATATACCGCGCTTGAAGCAGATGTTCCATGCGTGCCGCGGGATGTACCGGGTATGGCATGTAAGTGACGTCCGAGTTTTGTTGATCCCGCTGACAGCGTGTCCCATGAAAAAACAGATCCTTTTCGTCCATGGGACACGCTGCCGTTTCGGGCCTATCAAGCGATTATCTACGGCTATCCTACAGCTTATCACATCTCCGCGCTCCCGTGCAAGGTTATCTGATGGCGTGGGACGGGTCGCCGCCACGCGCTTGCTTGTTTACGTGCCCGCCCACTCCGTCTTGTCTCCGTCGCTGTCACACCGTCTTGTTCACTCCTCCCTGTCCTCCTTGCGCACATCATTCATGAATTGCATCTGTTGCACGGCCGAATTCTGCTGGCTGCAAGAGGGATTTTTTCTTTATTCAGATCCCAGGTGTGCCTTTCCTCTCTTTGTATTGGATTGGCATGGAGAATTCACGGAGGATTCATTATGACAGGGTGCCGTCGTCAAGATGGACGCGAGGGCAATGTCCTCGCGTCCGAAAATCGAGCTATTCTCTCAACGTTTACATCCGGCAATTGATTACTTGCGGGATGCAAAGATAAAAGCAAGTACCCTTCACTCAAATTTCACTCGTTTACCTTAATTTCTTGACAGGTACCTTGTCTGGGATCCATTTCTGCCGTACAATACGCTCACCCACTGTGCGCACGCTGCTGCCCTCGAGCGACGGTCCAGCTTCGGCCTGACATGCCAAAATTGGCCTTTTCCGTGAAAGTAAGTACCATTCACTCAGTTCTTGTTCGTTTCACCTAATTTTTGCAGAAAGCTCTTCCCCTTGATCCCCCCTCGATGCACGATCCACCCGCCGTCATTTTATTTGTCGTCACTTGAACGGCACTTCCATTCCGCTCGACATGGCCCAAATGCGTAGGTAAGTGTTATTCTCTCAAACCTCACCCATTTGCCTCAATTTCCCAACAGATACCTTCCCTGGCGTCCCGCCGTGCGCCGCACGACTGGCAATCAACATGTGGAGAGTTCCAAAGCCGAGAAAGTTAAGGTACGTATGTATTCACTTCCCTCCCCCTGCTTGTTTCGGTTCCCTTCGGACGGCTCCAACTCAAGTGCGGCCAGACTCCATATGGTGCCGTGCAGAACGCCCCGACCTCGCCTTGCCCGCACTCCCGCCAACGCCGCCGCCGCGGACTCGACGCCGGTGGGATATGTCGAAAATATCCCCCCACAAGAAATGCTTCGTACTCAGTCAATTCTGAGCCGATTCGCTCCAACTCAAGTGCGTCCAGACCCTATATGATGCCGTGCAGGACGCCCCGACATCGCCTTGCCCGCACTCCCGCCAACGCCGCCCCAGCGGACTCGACGCCGGTGGGACATGTCGAAAATATCCCCCCACAAGAAATGGTTCGTATTCAGTCAATTCTGAACCGAATCTCTCCAACTAGAGGGCGGCCAGACCCTATATAGTTCCTTTCAGCACGCCCTGACATCGCTTTGCCCGTACGCCCGCCAGCACCGCCGCCGCGGACTCGACGCCGGTGGGATTGTCGAAGATATCCCCCCCCCAAGAAAAGGTTAGTAAATATAGATCCGCCTAAGCGCCGGGTGCTCGCTTCGAAGACGCGGGAAGAAAGACACGTGACCACACAGTGGCAAGCCTGAAGCTGAAAGACACTCAAAACCTCACCAATTGCTCCCATATTGGAGTAGAAAGTGGATGAGTATACCAGGATAATTGCTCGCTTCGCTCGCAATCATTCATTTCTGGATCCAAACACCCCAACTAAAGTGCGGCCAGACCCTATGGGGTACCGTGCAGGATGCCTCGACATCGCTTTGCCCGCACGACCGCCAACGCCGCCGCCGCGGACACAGCCGCCGGTGGGATATCCCCAAAAGAAAAGGTTAGTAACTCCTTCAATTCTGAACCGAATCGCTCCAACTAAAGTACGGCCAGACCCTATATAATGCCTTTCAGGACGCCCCGACCTCGCTTTGCCCGCACGACCGCCAACGCCACCGCCGCGGACTCGACCACCGATGGGATATGTCGAAAATATCCCTCGGGGAAAAGGTTAGTACTCCTTGAATTCTGAATCGAATCGCTCCAACTAAAGTGTTGCCAGACCCTATGGGGTATCTTTCAGGACGCCCCGACCTCGTCTTGGTCGCACGACCGCCAATGCCGCCGCCGCGGACACGACTGTCGATGGGATATGTCGAATTTATCCCTGCAAGAAAAGGTTAGTATTCCTTCAATTGTGAACCGAATCGCTTCAACTAAACTACGAACAGACCCTATAGGGTACCCTGCAGGACGCCCAGACCTCGTCTTGGTCGCACGAGCGCCAACGACGCCGCCGCGGACACGACCGCCGATGGGATATGTCGAAAATATCCCTGCAAGAAAAGGTTAGTATTCCTTCAATTGTGAACCAAATCGCTTCAACTAAACTACGAACAGACCCTATAGGGTACCCTGCAGGACGCCCCAACCTTGCTTTGCCCACACGACCACCAACGCCATCGCCGCGGACACGACGGCCGATGGGGGAGCAAATATCCCCCCGCAAAGAAATTGGTTGTACTGTCTCAATTTTGGACCGAATCGCTCCAACTAAAGTACGGCCAGACCCTATGGGGTACCGTGCAGGACGCCCCGACCTCGCTTTGCCCGCACGACCGCCAACGCCGCCGCCGCGGACTCGACCGCCGATGGGATGTACAGCAAATATCCCCCCCCCAAAAAAATGGATCGTACTCCTTCAATCTTGGACTAAATCACTCCAACTAAAGTACAGCCAGCCCTTATGGATATTCTATTGGTATCATATTATTTGTACTAGAGTACGTGCTTCAGCGAAATTATTATACTTGATCGTATTCGGCCAAATAAGGAATGAGTGATCGGTCGGCAATTTTGTTCTGCTCCTAACCACCATGTCGCTGAGCACGATGAAACCAGTGCCCACTGAGGAAGAGGTATGCCTTCATTGTATACCCTTCAGTTGTTTTTAATGCATGTTATAGCTCTCAGACGAGGCACTCAAGCTTTGGCTCGAAGAAGAAGATTCTCTTTCTGATCAAATCCAGGCACTCATCGACGAAGCAACTCAAGATTTCCCAGACGAGGATGATGACGCTGCAAAGTATGCTGCCCAGATTGCACGGGCAGTCATCACAGACAAGACTCGGGGTGGCCATCTTCGGTATAAATAATTCTCTATGTCAAATGTATGTACTGACAAACCTGGTAGCATTGTCAAGGCATACATTGCCTTTCACATGCGAAAGAACTCGAAGTGGGACGCCAAACAAGTGTCCGCAGCGACTCCAGGTCATATAACACAGTTTATAATCCACAAATGTGGCGAGAAGGCGAAAGGCTGTGAAGGGAAAAAAGTAAGATTATTACTGCATTCACGGAATCATAATGACATCTTTCTCCAGTATGCAACCGCTGTTTCCACTCGGGCTGCTCTCACATATTGGTACCGTACCATCCGTCCGAATGAGAGCGTAACCGAGTGGAGAATTGATTCAAAAAGTGGAGAATGGTAATTATTCTTGTATTCTTTCGGGTTGTTCTGAACCCCTTCTACAGTTTCGGACTGCCGACTCGCTCAAGACATGTCTCAGAATTTATGACAGGGCTGGAGAAGACAAAGGCCAAGACTGGTGAAGTATCAGTCTCAGCGCGTGCTCTGTCATTGAAAGATATGCACAATCTTTATGATCTTTGCTTTCATCCAAATGCAACGCCAGCAGAGATGAGATGGGGAATTGTGAGATATGTGAGTACTTGCCCTTCGGTGCTCTGTGTTACTCATTGGTTTCTAGACAGCCTATTTGTTTGCCTGGCTATTGTTGTTGCGGTTCGAGGAAGTGGTGCGCCTTTCATTTGAGAGCATCAATATCATCCCAGGCGCCCGTGAGAACCATTCAGTTCATTTATCTATTGATCATATGCTTACCCACTCTTAGGGGAGTCTTTTGAAGTCCAGCTGTCCACTCGCAAGTCAGCCCAGACAGGTGTTGGGCATGCATGCACTATGTGGGCCAACGACCTTGACCCCAAGATTTGTCCTGTGCGCGCCCTGATACGTTTAGCTGTTGTCTATGGTACAACAGTTAATTTGACGGGTGCATTGTTTCTGAAAGTCAATAAACACGGTGCCATATTGCAAGATACACCCATCGTACGTGGCCCCAAATGAATTGAAGTCTTTATTGAATTTGTCATTTAGACGACTAGTGTCATGGGGCGAGCATTGACTCAGGATTTGCAGCAACTCGGCTACAAGTCCTGGGCAATGTACGGGACCCACTCATTTCGTCGAGGTGGATGCCAGCACCGAATCAAGAACAAGGGCTGGACTGTTGATATGGTCGCTGCCTGGGGTGGATGGTCTCAAGTTGAGGCAGTGACAATGTTTCGCTACTTCTACTCTCCGAAGGACAACCATGAGTTTATGGAAGAGTATAATAGAAATGTACCAAAACGTCTGCACTCAATCTAGCCCAATCTAGTACTTCTCTTTGCCTATTTCCCTCCAGATCTCCCATTTGTTCTTTCCCTCCCACTTTGTGTTCCAGGCATCCTCCGAAAACACACCATCATTCTGGTACTCCTCCAAAGATTGCTCCATCTGCAAATCCTTGTCACGGTGGGGGATGGCCTCAACGACACGACGCAGTGGATGCAACTTTGCAACCGGCTCTGTGGATTTGCGCTTCTTTCCCATGGAAGGATCTGGGGTGAATGTAAAAAATGTGAAGAACCACTCCTTATCACCGTTGAACTCGTTGGCGAGCTCGGATCCCAGTCGTTCACGTCGTGTAATTGTTACTTTGATTGTTGCCCACATCGGATTTGTAGCACGATCCTTCTGTGGACCGTACAATTTGCGGATCTTGGCCACATCCCCATTCTCGATCTGAGCAATCACTTCACGCAAACTATCAGCACGGTTAAGTGCTTCAACCGACATGCCCCCGCTGGCCAAAATGATGGAATCCAAGGAAGTTGTCGGCTCAATTGGGGATGTCAATGGTGGGGGGGCCACAGTTGATGTAGAAGATGATGGAACCGATGGTGAATAGGAAGAGGAAGTAAGATTGAGATTCAATGGCAGACGACCCCCAGTCGAAAGGGATGCAGAAAAGTTAGGAATGGTTGGAGGTTCATTCTGATGGAAATATTAAGCATCATATATCATCATGTCGGAAGAAATTGTGCTGACTCTAAGTGCAGCCTGAAGTTTAAACAATGTCGAAACTGAGCCTATATCACCCTCTTTTGCTGATTGAATCAGCGCCTGGATTGTTTCGGTGTCCATGCTTCCGAGAGTATCATTCTCAGATGAAGTACTGGACTGGAATGAAGTAGTGAGAGCCTCGTCGATTGCAAATTTAATGCTTGGGAGTAATTGTTCTGCAATGAAGTTCAGTATTTGAATCGTTGTGAGTATTAAACGTACGGTGGCTGGGCTGGATGTCTGCGCTCTCAGCAATGAGTTGAAATGGAATTCCAGCCGAGTCCTTTCTTGCCCATTCAGACCCCAGTGCATGTTAGATGGGACCATTGCATTTCATTTATGGTCCTATCCCGAGTGACTGGTCCAATGGTCACGGCAGCAGGGATATTCGTGAGATCAATATTGTAGTAGTCTGCAAGTCGGTGATGCCTAGCCTCAATATTGCCGGTTTTGACAAGAACCTTTTTGCCTCCTGCAGTTTTGCTGGCAGTGTTGGCAGCATCAATCCAGAAGTTCAGTTGAACACCAGAAGCGGCCGTGAGAGAAGCAGCGTCGAGGTCCGCGGGACGTAGTGGCATCGGCGAAGAGCTATCAGTACTGCGTGGCACCGTTGATGGGAACACCCCGAAAAGGTTGATGGGCTCGGCCATATGGTCACGTCGGGCTCAGATAAGTAGAAAGAAGGAGGGAGAGAGCAAGGAAAACAAAGCAAAGGAGAGGTCTAAGACATCATAGGAGCTAATTTGTTCATTTTCTGTTTGTGTGTTCATGCCAACCTTTCTGAATCATTTTATACATCTATTATAGTGATAATCTACCTGAATGGGCTTTGCAAGGACCAAGGGAGAATTAACTGGTCAAGTCTGCCTCATATTTGAACTTACTTACCTCTTTCGGTCAGCGGCGGTAGCGCTCGATCGACGGAGGCAAACCAACCCGAGTGCGCGGGGTCCCGGAGCGGAACGTTCCGTGCCAAACACGACCACCGCGTGTCCCGGGACACGGCACGTGATTTATTCCCTAAACGGGGCGTGTCCCACGAAAGAGAAGCGTGTCGTATTATTTTTTACGCCTCTGGAGCTGAAGTTCTCGAACTCGGGTGACCTCCGCTGACTAATGCTGACTGACACACTCGGGTAACCCCGATCCGCCCGATCCGCGTCCGTTGCTTCCGCACCACTCTCAAAGAGAGGCGGGATGTTCCCACCGGCCTCCGGAGATCTATAAAGCGGGTCGCCCCATCCCGCCTCTTGTCATTTCCGATGCTCAACGGCCTCGCTGTTTCACTCCGTTGCTGACTGGTTTCGATCGCGGATATATAAACCCTCGGTCTGCCAGTCTTGCAATTGCATCCTCCCACCAACCTTGTCTTGTTTGCTATGCCACCGACCTGCAGTATTTGCTACGAGAGTTTTACAGCGCCGGTGTCTCTACCTTGTGGTACGTCTCTCATTTCAATCCTCGTACAATCGTTACTGAAGAGAAGGAAAACAGGACATGTGTTCTGTCGAGAGTGCGTACGACGTACCGTGGACTCGATCAAGTCTGCGGGTGTCGAGCATTTTTGCCCGACATGTCGTGCGCCGTATAGCATCCGTGCGTCCCCTTTCTGTACCATTTCAAACCCGGATCTCATGCCCGGGGCAGTGAATGTCGACCCTGCGCCCATCCCGCCCTACCTGCGTCCGCACATCCTGCCCCCCCTATTCTTCGACGACCCGCGGTCGAGCCCGAGCACCACGGCCGCACCCGGGTCTGCCCCGCAACCCTCGGGGTCGGGGTCCGCCTCGGGGTCAGGCCACTCGCACCCGCCCCCGACGCCGGCGGACCTCGGGCGCGCCGTGGCCGAGTGCAATGCCCTGCGTGTTAACTGCGCGACATGGCGCCGCCGCGCGGAGGTGCACGCCGCCGCCAACACGAGCCTCCTCGGCTTCACGCGTGCGGCCAAGGATTGTGCGTTGCGCATGCGCGCCGAACTCGATGCCGAGCGCACAAAGTGTGTCCTCCTCAAGCGCAAGCTCGCCGAGCTGCTGTGCGTCCTTTCCTTGTACTCTGTGGATACATGTAACTAACGCGCTGACAGACCGGAGTGCGAGCTCTCGCCCGAACCCGACGCGACACAGGAAAACGCGGCGCCCAAGCCCGTGCCGCGCGCGGGGCTGCCTGTGTTCCTCATGCAGTGTAGCATCCCGTCGCAGTTCTACGAGAACCCGGCGGACATGGAGCAGAGCCGCTTTGGGCCCCCGATGAAGCGCCGGAAGGAGAGCCCAAGGTATGGCGTGTGACAGGACGAGCGTGGTGAGGCCGTGGACGCCGTGCCTCCGGCCAAGCACACACCCTCGCGGTGATCAGTCTTCCTCCTCACAGTCTCTCCCTCCTTCGTCAATTTCCTCGACATTGGACTCTCGGCATTCATTTCATCTTGGGTCATTTTGTCGTCCTTATGATCCCCGCAATAGCAACAGTATTCACAGTCCTTTATGGCCTCGGCCCGCTCGTTCCTTTCAATACATTGCACTTCCCGCGGTCTCGTGTACGTAGGTTTTGGAAGACGCATGCAAAGTGGGCCGGAAAACAATGCACTGCACTCGCGTCCACGTCAATATCTGTGCAAATATCCATCAAACACCTGTTTGGCCATCTCTGCCACCCGCCAGAATAAATGGAATATCGGTTCTCCCTCAAATCACCCTGTCCAGCTCCGAGATCCATATACATATTCATCATCCAGCTCAGAATTCTCTCGGGAGCGGATCTTTTTCGAGATCAGGCGTTGGGGAAAATTGACGCGGTACGCGCGGTATGTCCCGTTTACCAGTTTATTTCCCATCCGTTTTGGTGCAGTTCCGCCGGTAATACCGACGGAACTCCGGTACCAGAAGACCGAGGACAGTGCTCTCGCTCTCAACACGCGGACGACACGCGCCTCCGCGGAAGTCGAGTGCAGGACGCGCTCCTCTTGCGTATTGTACCATGGCCGTCCCATGTCGGTGTCGGTGTCGCGCCTCGAATGTGTTCCAGGGTAGAAATTCGAGGTCAATTAGTATGCGGCCTTGGGTTCGAAAACGTTTGAGCCTGAGCCCGAGCTCTGCTTGGACTGGTCGGACTCGCGGGATTTGAGCCCGAGTCGGACAACATTGCACCTAGCGTGTCAATGATAGTGATAGTGATAGTGAATATTTGCGGGCACGGAAAACAAACGGAAGAGTATTAATGGGCGCTTGGCAAGCGCTTAGTGTTTCTAGTAACTCTTGTAAGCAACATGAGTAAGGCGGCTGCGGAAAACGAGCATCGGTCGAGGTTGAACTTTCGAACATGTATCAAATATTCAACCCAACCGAGCTTTTCAACCTTGTTCTCTGGCACAATCCTCTAATTGCGCGAAGTCATCAGGGATTTCATCACCGCCTTCTCTACTGTTTCTGTCCCCGGCGCCTCAACGACGCCGATATCGTCACTCTTTCCTCCCTACGATGACATTTCCTCCGTCAGACTCACCTAGTGTTACCGCGGTCGCCCAGATTTTCTGAACCCTGAACCGGACCTCGGATTCGGCTCAGGGAATTCCCTGAACCTTAGACCGGACCACAGCTCCAGGTTCGTGGGGGTCCGGTTCAGGTTCGATGTGGGTTCGGACCGGTTCGAACCAATTTTTTCCTTGTTGCACCTCGAATCTGTTCTGTTCTGCGACTCAGATAATCCCAGCCAGAGCACCACATCTGCAACCACTCTCATTGGGGGTGACCGGGCGGTGAAGCCACTTGGCGAATGTCGATCGCGAGTGGTATAAATGCTTGGGAACTCCTTATCGCGATAATTAAGGATCAGTTGTTGATGCAACTCGCGAACAATGATCTCACTGTACAACAAGCGCCGCCCGCTAAGTAGCTCAAAACTTCGCAAACTGCTGTCTTTGAGGTTCTCGCATGGATACTCCCCAGTCGACGTCTCGGCAATTCCAGCTTCTTGTCCAGCACCTAGTTTATGTCCGGGAGGTAATTGATTACAAGACAACACATCGGCGCCGTTGAGCATGCAGATTACTGGGCCCAACACGAAGACACGCTGCCGCCGCACCGCGGAAGACTTCCGTCACACCCTCTCCCAGCTTGGCCGAGCATTCGACGTAGTAATGCGCTCCGACCCCCCTTGCGACTTCCATGCCCTGCGATGTACACAGAATTATTATCCTGAATTTTGAACCAGTGATAATCGCAATGGACCTCTTCTCTCGTCACAGTGCGCCGGTTTCTTCTCTGTAGCACGTTAAACACGCGCACGTCCTCGTGCAGGTCCGTCTTGCACGCGACGAGGAGAACGGGAACATCCGGGCAAAAATGGTTGACCTCGGGGATCCACTGCAACATGCATACTGCACATTAAGAATTGCCAAAAAAAATCGAGAATGCCACGGAGGCACCCACCTTCTGGCGCACATTCTCCAGTGAGTTCCGGTTGTCGACGGCGAAGCAGATGAGGAAGACATCCGTTTCAGGGTACGACAACGGGCGCAAGCGGTCATAATCCTCGCCCCCACCGGTATCGTACAGGGCGAGCGCGACAGGCTGCCCGTCGATGTCGATGGCATCCGCGACATGACAGCCGAAAAGAGTCGGGACATACGCCTGGAATAAGATAATTCAATTGAGCGGGGGGCCCACACCGAGTTTGCTAGTTGTGTTACCCCCGGGAAGGTACCGTGCACAAAGACGGTGAAGAGAGAGGTCTAGCGTGGATTGCAAGTTTCAATATCCTTGTGCGCATGTTGGGGAGGGCTTACCTTGCCGCAGCAGCCGTCGCCCAGAATGACGAGCTTTTGCAGAAGTGGGGACATGGTGGGAGGAGCAAAGAATCAAGATTATTATCATGACGGGCGGCTGTGTGTATGAGTGAGTCAGTCCATATCATTGGAATGTGTGTGTTTGCACTCGGTTTCAGCGTTGGACTCTAATTCTGGGGCAGTCCCAGTCGCGTCGAAGGAAAGTAACGACTGAATATCCTCGCCTTCGCCCCTACTTATCCGCTTATTCCGAGGATAACATTCTGAGATAAGATTAGATCGAGCAAACGAAATCGAACTCAGTGGTCATTTTCCGCAGAGAAAGGTGCGGGGGCTTGCAAAATCCTTCAGGTCGGGTTTGGTCTGAGGTAGTTACGAGTACTTATGTAATAAGTTCTCGTTCTTTTCTAAAAGTTTACATGAGGGTTTTGCGAGCTGCTCAAATCATCAGTCCTACTTTTCCAGTAGAAGGAAAATAGTGGCGGTGTTGAAGGCCCTCTCAGAGATTCCATTAGTTTTTTTGTGACTATATAGTGGCTGTGCTCACGGCTAATGCCGAGCGTACTTCTAAGGTCCTGAGATCGAACCTCGATGTGTACATTTTTTTCTATTTGCCTTTTTTTCTTCTATCATGCTCATGGCAAGAAGCATTAGGCTTGTTGGCAGCTCTCCTTTCTCTGTCTCTTTTTGTCTTCCTTTTGCTGTTCCTTTTTTCTATTCCTTTTCTTTTTTTCAAGTTTATGCATAAAAACCTTCTGGTGCTCAAAATCTAGTCCCACAGACTTCCTTGTGGATGTTGAAAGTCATTAGTAGACCTGTTGTGCAAGCTACAGTGTCCTATGAGGGAAAAAAGAGATGAAAAAAGGAAGGAAAAGGGAGTTACAATGGGGGGTTTCATAGTAGCTCTTTTTTCTTCCCTTTTTGCTTGCCTTTTTTTGTGCTTTTCAATGGTTTGTGCACTTAGACATGATATTTTCCCCCTTTTCACTCTTTTTTACATAGCTAAACTGGAGAAGGGGAAAACAAAAAACAGGGCAAAAAACGATGGGAACATAAAAAGGGCAGAAAAAAGGGAGTGAAAAAGGGCTACTGTGAATGACCCTATTGTAGTTGTTACCTCAAAATGTTCCAACCCTACCCAATCATGTACAATAATAGGGGTAGTCAAAGTAGACGATTCTGGAGTGATTATGGGCACCATTATGGACCACGATTATGAGTCATTTTAATCGTGGGATGATTACCATAAATCCAAAATATGCAGAATCACTGAGAATTGTGTACAATCAGCTCTGGAGGTGATTATGCAACAGTTATGCAATGATTAATTTACAATTTAAATATCAATAATTGTGCATAATTGGTGGTCATAAGTGTCTGCATAAGCACTCCAACTCTGACTGCCCCTAATGAACACTAATGCTGCAAGGGGGAAAAAAAATCTCTGGGTCTTGTCAGCCTCCTGTGGTTTGACAATCCACTCATCTAGCCCTGCCTGAGTCCCACTTTACACTGCAACAATAGGTTACCAGTACAATTCAAACCCTGCTGCTGTCAAAACTACATGGTTTGTTAGTTAACAAGTACTGTGTCCTGTACTTACATCCCAATGTTCACGTGCCGGTCATGTTTGGAGTTGCATTCCATCTTCAAGTTATTAAGGCGCACAAGGTGGAGGTAGGATCAACAGATTTACACATGAAACTTCATGACTTGGTGAGTTATGAGTGGATATGCATCTATGGAAGACAACAAATATACTGACCTATTTTTGCTTATAGCCTTGGATTAGATTTTGAAGGACATCAAACAAAAGGCAATTTTACTGATGACCTTTTTCAGTCTGGAGGCCGTAGCCATGGACAAAAATGGGTTCTGGTGAGAAGTGAATGTGCAGGAAACACATCACATCAAACAGATGGCCTAAATGTTTTCAGCTGAGTGAGGGCGTGCAATTATATCAACCTTAGTTTTGAGTCATCCAAAAAAGCAGTTGTATGTATGACCTTGGGCATCTTTTTTTTTTTGTTGCAGCAGAACTCAGTTGTGCATCCAAATCTGGCAAAGTAAAAGCTGACCTTCCAGATTGTCAAGGTTAACCAAGTATCTGCCATGTGGCAAGATATGCTCTGGGTCATAACCTGCTCAATCCGGGCTTGAAGGTTGATATGGTTGCGACCATGAGCCCAGGAGAGGTTCATTTCCTCTGTGATTTAATAAAGAGTTCAAATGAATTTGCACTGTCGTGCCCATGAGTGGAAGGCAGAGGAAAGAAATAGAAGGATATCACTCTATTGCAGCATTGATAATTGTGTTCTCTATGCTGCCTGTTGCAGAAACATTCAATGACCAGAATGTTCAATGCCAAGCCAATGAGTTTGAATTTTCCATGTTGATTTGGCTCTCACTTTAAATTCAGACAGCTTGTAGGTGAGCAGAGTAGTGTGTAACTTGGACGTCAAGATGTAGATGAGACTGCAGCCTGTCCCTGATACCCTACTATATAAAAAAAATAAGTACGAGTTTTGCCGGGCTATGCCACGGCCCACACCCCAAGTCTAAAAGTTTACATGAGGGTTTTGCGCACTGCTCAAATTATCAGTCCTACTTTTCCAGTAGAAGGATAATAGTGGCTGTGTTGAAGCCCGTTTCAGCGATTCCATTAGTTTTTTTGTGACCATATAGGGGCTGTGCCAACGGCTAATGCCGAGCGATCTTCTAAGGTCCTGAGATCGAACCTGGAGGGTACATTTCTTTTCTCGAGGATGCACATTAATTCTTTTGACATTGCCCGAATGGGATTGATCTGTGTTGAAGTTGTTGAAAAGGTGAATGGAGGACCTGTGGATAAACTGAAGCTCCAAAATGTACGTCAGAAAAGTTAGAGATGTTAAAAAAACTCACAGGGACAATCAGAATCCACACCCAATATACGATGTCTGGAGCTTGCAGCCGGCGATGGCCGGGTCCCGGCCATCAGAGAGTTCAGGTTCGGCTTTGACAGCTGTTTTCGTGACGGTCGTCCCCGTCTGACGGACGGACGGCCTGGAGCCCTAATATCGACAGTGGATGGTCACACGCTAGAATCAAGTCACCACGCTATCTATGTAAGGAATCAACATTGAATGCACGGATCTCGTATGTGACAGAGCGAGTGAATTCTTTGTTTCTTCCCCTTTCCACGTGCCCTTTGTTGCCTTGACCATCAAATGTCCCACCCGATATTTGAGTGGATACGAAAGAGAGGAGAAAAAATGATTGTATTAGCACTTCACCCAGGCAGGTGAGATACAGTGGTGGCAAAAAAGAATTGCTGGCGTCGTATGGGGTCCAAATGAAATTCTGTCATTAGCATTCATGAATTTCATGAGCTTCGGCACTACCCATACCTTACCTGCATCGTTGTCCCACAATAAAATAATTTGTTGGTTTCTGGAAAAATTGAGTTTGTGGAATCATCTTGTATACAAAACTGGTCTACACAGCATGAAAGTAGTCGCAAAAACGATCATAGGCATATATTGGCTCACCTAAATTCATTGAGTTCTCTAATGTCTAGCCATGTAGATTTCTTGTTGGTGCGAACATCCATTGCTGTCGTATAAGGATGAACCTGATGGACCCATTTACCCTTCTTTCTAAGCCAGAGGAAGCGGGTCAGTATGTCACACTTGCACTGAGGCTTCCAGGTCTGATGAATCCAAGTACCTGGATAAATATTCAGGGAAACCCAAGCCGCTAAAACCCATGGACCACGAATATGTTTTCTTTGCACATCGTGCCTCCTCAACAATGTACAAAATGACACACTCATAGCATGCCTGGACACCCAAATCCAACATGCTTTCAAGCAAAGCCTTACCCCACGAACGTGCCATGCCATTGGCTTCCCCACCCTCGGACCCAAACCCCCCACTCACCCACCGTCCGCCCGTGCCACACCTCTGGCGCTACCCCAAACATGCACTGTCTGTCATTGATTTCGGACACCAAGGTCACAATGTCATTTTTTTCCAGTATGGTAGGCATTGCCCTCGCACCTGTCATCCGCACGTTGTCCCTGTACTGCATGGCACCCATCGCTTCAGTCTATGGCCAAGTCCTATCCACAGGTGCGTTAATTGTGTTCCACTGTTCTCAATCCATTAGTTGCTATAGATGTGTGCTGGTATCACCCTGCACCCTTTCCATTTTGACAGCGATGGGTTGTGCAAATCCCAACTTTCTTGTCCTGTGGTCATTCACAACGATGCCAATGAGTTTCAATTCAACTATCTGTTTTACTACAAGCCCTGGGGGGACATCGACCCACCAAGATCTGTTGTCGGTGTTACATGGAGTCTGGGAGCCCATGGATGCCACCCTGATACTTTATGCAATACCCTGTGGGTGTCCACCTTTGACCGGAATGTTCAAAACCAAACTGAAGGAGTTTGTATTATCATTGTTTGATCATATTGCATCTCAGTTGAAATCCAGACAGCTTGTGGGTGATCAGAGTAGCAGGTAACTTAGACGTAAAGATGTAGACAAGATTGTGGCCTGTCTCTTGATACCCTACTAGAAAAAAAAATAAGTACGAGTTTTGCCGGGCTATGCCACGGCCCACACCCCAAGTGTAGTAAGCCAGATTAGCTGATGTCTCCGGCTTCAGCGGCATCTTTTGATTCTGCTGTCATCGGCTTCAAGCCAGTTTGGGCAGCTTACGCGACGAAAACGTATTGCACGCCAAAATCTTGCAGGCTCGCGGCTAAGACACCTATAGCTATAGCGATCGAAATACCGAGTCAGTTTGTCAAGTCGCCCCCCGTCTTCCAAAGCTCTTTTGGCGCACAATTCACCATAACCAGAAACCGTTCTCTGATTTCTCAATGCCCAAGGGCGGGGTTAACCAGAAAGGCGGGACCCGCGGTCCTTATTCGACGCAGGCATGCACAATATGTCGGGCGAAGTACGTTGTCTCACAGATTTGACGTTGCCGAGACCCACGGTCGTGTAGGAAGTCCAAATGCGACGGTACAAAACCGGTGTGCCGCTCCTGCGGAGCCTCTGGGAGGAACGACGAAGCGAGTGCTCATTCCATTACTCGCCCTCTGATGATACCAATGACTGACTTTTTAGTGTTCATGGGGACGGGATTCTGAATCACGGAAACCCCGAACGGAAGCACATTTCGAAGCGCTTCGAAAGCGAGCCGAGTCTCTGCAAGCTTACGCAGATTTTCTCGAAGGAATTCTCGCAAATTGTGTCTGTCAGGATGTTGCCTCTCACCTCCGATCTCGACCTCAAGAGGAGCCCAGGGAGCAGGGCGGAAACCAGGGAGACAATTCCCACGTACTCAATTCGGATGAAGAGATTACTCAGGAACTCACTGTGTCTGCGCAGTGTCTCAAGGCAAGACAATTCTGGATATTGCCTCTCATATGCTGATGTACATTCAGTTCGATGACAAGCTAGGAGGCCTACTTCTTCACAGAATAACCGCTCCTCTCCGCTTTTGCAACCGACCCCCTGGCTCAGTACCGCGGATCACGGAGGTCGTCCAAGATCCAGACGCCTACTATGTGCTATTGGTGGACGGTGTCGATATAGCTGATTTTCACCTAGAGTTTGACTGGTCAAGAAACTTGCCGCCTCAGGTGGCGCTAGACGGAAGAGAGCACGACAGGTTTGTTCACCCACACCCAAGTACCAAGATTCTCACTCGTGATTTAGGATCCTCGATTTATCTTTCAAATTTTTCACGCCATAAGTTTCCCTCCACATCGTGCCTTCTCTCTTCCTTAGAGACATGTACCGTTCTTTGAGTGCTCCTCGGTCACAACGGCTTCCCAAGACACCGCACTACTCTTGCATGCTGCATAACACCCTTCTTGCTTTATCGACAAATTTTCTGACAATGCATACCTTCGGGACCCAAAAACTCAGCAATATTTCATCAATGTCGCCTTGGATTGTCTCCAGGCGGAATGTCGGAAACCCGACCTCAGCCTGATACATGCATTGGCGTTCTTAGGTACCCCCGGACCCTGTAACAATACCGACTCATCCCCCGCTCATTATAGTTTCAGGCACACATTATGCAGACATCGGTGATCGGATACTATCGGACTTGTTCTTCGGTGAGTAAATATTTCCTGCGAGGTTTGCTTTGATTCCGATGCCAATTCTGCAGGAATGAGTAGCAGAGTCAGCATGTCTCGTAAGTTGGCGAACTTTTTTCAAACTTTACTCTCATTGCGCCCTTGCAGTTGGTCTCGGGGTTGATTCCACCATATGGGTAAAGTGTGGTCTGATAACCCGCGACGAGATGCTGGCAAGAAACTGGGCCTACTGGACTGTGTTTTCTTTGGTTGGTATCCCATCCTCATTCTTGCCACACCCGGGCTAACAGGCTCTTCAAGGATGTCTGCTGGGCCCTTTTTTTTGGACGTGAGTTTTGTGGTCCACGGGATCGCACCATCCCAATGCCGTTCGTCGACGACGAACTCGATCAGATTCCGTGGTTTCATTCTCCCGCCGGCATTCCTCCCCAACCGAATTTGCTCACCCTGACTTTCTCGGCGTCGTCGGCTCTTTTCGTAATAGTGCGCGAGATCATTGATATAGTGTGCGTATTGGTGCAAATTCCGCCTCCGAGCTCCTTTTGACCGGTGAGCTAGAAACGGCTTGGAATACGCCCATGATACTGTGAAAGTCGATGAACATGTCACGAAACTCGAGTGCGTCCCGTCGCCTCGAATTGTCCGTGGTTCAATCAAAATTGTCCTACATAGGCCTTTCTTCAACCGTATCCAACACTCGACCCGGGAAATCGACCACATGGTACATCCACGAACACTATCATTCTGAACTTCAATGATCCAAACCCATTTCAGCTGTGCAAACGAGCGGCAGAGAATATCGTCGAGCTGGCCGAAACGTGGTCGTCGGTGTACACCCTCCGCTATACGCCAGTAACAATGGTGCAGGTGTTGTTTAGTGCGGGCACTATCTTTCTACTGCTCGCGCTTCAGGTCACCTTGCTGTGGTTGATCTTTCGGGCAAGTGTCCTTCACATGTGACCGGTGAGAGTCTTCGTCGGCCGTTGAGGTTGATTCAGATGAGCTCCCAGACCTCATTGATTTCGATATGTAGACACTCGAACTGTTAGTTGGTCGTTAGGACAGAGTTGTGCATCATCATTTCGTCGATTCCATCATTGATCAACAATCACGACCGAACTCAACATCCGCAGCGAAATCCGGGACATTCTGGTGTTGTAAACCCAGTACGGGGGTTTTGGAAGATTTTCAGTTCTGAGACTCGACTCAAGTCTACTTGAGTGACTTCAAGTCGACTTCCATCGACTTCAAAGTCATATCAAGTCTGGGGTCCGACTCGACTCGACTCGACTCAAGTCACCTCTGTTAAGTCGACTTGAGGCCCTCCAAGCCTAAGTCGCGGCAACACTATCGACTCTGACACCTATGTCAATAGGTTCGAGTCCCTCGAGTTGATCGACGTCCAGAAGATCCTTGAGGTGGATATCAAGGACACTCTGATTGTGAGTAGTCCCTTATACCTTATTCCGATTCTTTTTACTAATCCAATGGATAGCCCGAAGAACCGTGCATGTTCTGCATCCTTCATCGCGTTGAGTGCGTCCCCATTGCCTTCGGGCATGGGTGCCTCAACTGCTTCTTGAAGGGCTTCCGCTTTTGTTGTCATACGGCGACTATGTCGGAGCTCATCAAGTTCCATACGGAGTTTGCGGAACGATTCGCTGAGGCGTCTCATAGTACGTCGCAGTTCCCTTATTCCTAACCGTTGCTTATTCCGAATTCCTAATCCCAGCAACCGGGATTATCGTGGACCAGTTCCAGCGCACAGCGACTCGTCTGGCCAGCATCACTGCGCTGTACAACGACGCGTCCATCGACTTCGCCGAGGCGTTCAACCATCTGGTCCGCCACTTCAACGACTGCGTCGAGAAGTTCGGCGACGAGGCCTTTGCCACTCGATTCTCGGATTCGTTGCTGGCCGTCCGTACCCACCTCGCCGACCTCGTGGCCCAGTTCCGGGGGACTTTCAAGTCCTTCAAGAACTTGGACATGAGTGACGTTGACTTTGGGAAGCCGCCGCGCCCGCTCTCGACCGCCAGGGCCTTAATCGACATCGCCCGGGATACCTCTGAGTCTGTTGAGGCCGTCGACGCGGACGCCGATGGTGAGGAGGAGGTCGAGGAGGAGGAGGAGGAGGAGTTGAGGCCGGCGACGCCACCGAAGACGGCGTCCAAGCCCTCTTTGCGGCCGTCCGCTGCGAAGCCTCCAAACCTTCGCCTGCGTGCCCTCCTTCCACTCGAAGCCGCGCCGTCCCCAAGGACAAGGAGTAGGTCTCTCAGCGTCTTCTCGTAGTCGTGCGCATGCCGCCCTGCTTATTCTTAGTCTATCCACACAGACATTGTAGACAGAATAAGTAGGGCCTCAAAAATTATCTAGCCGTATTGTATAGTTTTGTCTTGCCGCTGGCCCCAGAATGGGGCCTTATATAATATCATGCTGTTCTGGACTCCTTTAGCGTGAACCCAGATTGGTCGGATTTGAGTACTTTTTTGCCAAAGTCTCGCCAAGCCCTTAATCCGGTCCGAACCCGCTATCTTTGTCATTAAGATTAGGATAAGATAGTTTGATCTTATCTTAGCCTTAGTGGCTGTGATGATGTTTGTCCCCAAACATGTCAAAAAGGATTTGGCCTCAGACACCTGCTCCTCTTTTTCATCACTCGCTCTTGCCATGCCGTTTGCTTCGATTAAGGAGAGATATGTGTCTTATATGATGGAGGATATGAAGGTGCGTCCTTTACACTTGAGTACATATCCCCATTTATACTGACGTCATATCTCCTTAATCCAGCCTCCTGCTGATCTGCGCTGTGACCATTTTGCTTCTTCAAATCACGAATGCTTATTCCAGTCATGGTGCAGAGGCTGCGTGGCCTGCGAGACTCGCCCTTTTCCATGACTGCAATACGATGAACATGATGGAATGGTTCTCATTCCGTCATAGTTCTTCTTTTTGATGAAAGCCGTGCGTGTATTCTCCCTTAATCCATCCGGAATAAGCACTGATGGCCAGGGTTCTTAGTTGCCCCATTTGGTCGCCATCTGTTCCCTAATTCTGAACTTTTCGAACATGTTCGCGCCGTCTTCATCTTCTACCGCCGGTGCTATTACAACCGAATCCGCCGCGAGTATAAGGCTCAGATATACTCGATGCCTCGTTTGGAACTCCACCGGCTCTTGAACGTCTGGCATAACGATGGATATTCTGTGACCGCCATGAAGCTTCTTTTAGAGTGCATTGATCTTTGGGAACGCGGAGTTATTTCAGTATCCCACTGTTTTAGTCCACGATTAAGCCTGTATCCCTTATTCCGGTAGAAGTGATCTCCTTAGTTCTTCATTTTTCGGAACCTAAGAGCCTCCTTTTCTCGGAATAAAGTTGATCAGACCCGTTTACCCGACCACAGGACCCTATTTAAGCATTGGGATGTCCCTCATCCTTAATCCTGCGTTATTCCATGTCCACTGTTTTGAGCACTATTCGCCAGCTTCCTGTCCCAGATGACCTGATCCGTCAGAAGGTGATCACTATGTTTCGTGGTCGTAAGGTACGCCTTTCTCCTGCTTAGGTGCCCTCATTCTGACACCCTTATTCCAGCCCGTAGGGAGCTGTTCGCAGTGCGCCCTCCTTAGCATCCTGTGCACCGCGGTTCGTGCAGGTCGTGACTGCAAGGAGTGCGAGCTATCTCTTAATCCACTCTGCAACTTCGCCACCTTCGACTTCTTTGCACAAGCCGTCGATACGGAGGACAAGCAGGCTATTGCTGACAATAGTATGTCCCAAGAACCCTTATTCGCCCGATATTTGGCTGACCTATTCCTTAATCCGCTAGAGGTCTTGCCTAACTGGCGCATCTATAGCAAATACGAGGCCTGGTTCTCTCTTTATCCGTACGTTGAATTGGTCATCGACGAGTGCCAAGGTCAACACCGTATGGAGGCGGCTGCTGCCCTTACCCACTTGCTTACTGCCATTGATCCTGCTGCTTTCGAGCTGATCTATCAGATCCTCTCGGCTCAGTATCGTACTTCGTCCGGGCTTCTCCACCTATTCCAGTCCATGGCTGCCAGCAACGCCAGTCGCCGCTCCTTAATTGGAGACCAAGCCTTCATCACCCAAATGGCCATGGCTCGCGCCCAGGCCTTAATCCTGCCTCGTCCTGCTCCTCACACCGTTCCACTGTCTCAGATTCCCCTGACCATCGAGGATGTGATCGACTTTACCGGAGGTTCCGGTTTCATTAATCCTTTTGACACTGTTGGCCGTGGAGCGTACATTGAGGACGTGTAGACTATTATCTTTTAGTAGATAACTGCCTTGTAATCCTTATTCCAGAATCGAGTTGATTATCCGCTATGCCTTTGGTTTGACCACGAATAATGGAACTCCTTCCAGATCAGGTATGTTTCACCTTAGAATAGGACGGTCTGGCTCAATGTTTTCACTATTTTCGCCATTGGTTCCCATCTTCTTGATCTTGGGACTGGTTTATCCTTAATCCGATGAATTCAACCACGGATGTGATCACTCCCTTGCGGCCTCAGAATAAGCCATTGAATAGAGTAGTGTTATGTAACATGCCTGCAAGCTAACACTGTTACCAACTGAGCCAAAAGGCCACTATGACAGGTTAATCCTGTCATAGGCTGCAGACTATATATACATGATTACACACATTTTGCATGCATGTAACAGTGCCCCCCCATTAGGCACTGAGCCCTCGAAGTGCGAAATGATCCTAGAATGGATCCGAGATGTCCCGAAATGGGACGGAAGCCCAGGAATGGGCCGGACCGGGGACGGAACCCCGGGTGCACTTCCAAGAACCACATGATACACAGTAGACCCCCAGGTCACATGATCAACCTGCCGGACGTTGCCGAGTTCAAATAATGACAAATTTCCCAGGTGCTCCAAGCCTGGAAAAGAATGCCACCAAGAGGGATTGAACTCGCGATCGGTTTAAACTTGTCATACTGTTATGTAACATGCCTGCAAGCTAACACTGTTACCAACTGAGCCAAAAGGCCACTATGACAGGTTAATCCTGTCATAGGCTGCAGACTATATATACATGATTACACATATTTTGCATGCATGTAACAAGTAGCGGGAATAAGGACCTTTCCCCTGTTGGAATGATCCTATCCCGGGCTGCGGTGGCCAATTTTAACTTGTTTAAGGGGTCAAATGTATTCAAAGGCGATCACGAAAAGCGGCCCTAGTGTATACCCTCTCCCCCATTTTTAAAATAACAACTGTCCTCAGTTGTGCCGTTTATCCGTACCCTATTATTCCTGGGTATAAAGGTGGCCTGGTTTCAGGTTTATTCCTTAACCTTTGGGTCCCTTTACACTCGTTCCTTAAGCATGGCTCCGCCTACTGGTCCTCGTGCCGTGTCCCAGACTGTAGAGTCCCCCGGCCCCTTGGCCATGCCTTCTGGTATCCACAAGCAGCTTTCCTCTGCCGAGGAGACTCTTATGGCTACCAACTTTCCCAAGCCAGACCGTCAGGCCAAGCTTTTCCTTGATACTGCTGAGGCCATGGTATGCTTTCCTTGTTTCCCCCATTTTTCAGAGTTTAACTTTTCTTGGTCTAGCTCCCGGGCCTCAAGTATCTCGAGGTCTGTGCGCGCCATCACCCGATTGGCCAATTCTACTTCAATTTCCGCAACAAGTATCAGCAGTTTGCTATTCATCGCTCGGGCAGGTTCCCTCGCGCTATCCAGCAGGTTGTTGATTTCTGTGATGAGATCACTCGCTTCCGCAAGCGTATCCCTCACATTGACGAGGCTCGTCGTCAGCGTGAGGATGCCCTTATCGAGGTCCAGGAATCCAAGGTAACTTTTGCCCTCTTAATCCTGCCATCTGAGCTTATTCCCAGCTTTTTCCACTGCAGCGCCGCAAGTCCAAGAAAGTCAAGTCTCGTGCAACCGTCTCCGATGATTCCTCCTCCAACAGTGAGGCTGAAGCCGCCAAGGTTGTCGGGGACGAAGACTCTGTTATGAACGACACCCCTCCTCTCAAGGTCCGCTTATTCCGAGTACTTCGTCTTATTCTGGACTCATACTCTTAATTTTACAGATTTTTGGAGACGATGATTCATTCATGGAGACGCCGTCCAAGCCGTCTACCACGGAGTCCTCTGCCCCTCCCCAGGCTTCTACCACGGTTGAACCTATTGACGCCTATGCATTCTCCAAAGAGACTGAAGGGGTCACGAATCCTTCCAATTTGAAGCTTAAGTTCACCAAGAAGGTAAAGTTCCTTAATCCAGGGAACCTTATTCTTGATGACTCATGATCTTTCTTAGAACAAGGACAATTCTCCCAAGGATAATGTCAAGGATGACACCGTTCATATCCCTTTAATCCAGTACTCTCTTTGTACTGACGTTGGGTCTATTCCTATCTCCAGACCAAGGCTACCTTCAACAAGACTGCCCATGAGGAGGCTAGCAAGGTAGCTGACGAATTCCCACCCCCTCGCAAGCGTGCTCGTGCGAATTCCAATTATGAATATGGGGAAGCTCACTCTGGCCCACAGGGTGCGTTTATCATCGACTCGGGCGCGCCGGTCTCCGTTATTGACGGGCGCCTAGTCTCTGATCTCTCCGCCAAGCAGCCAGAGAAGCTTACTCCCAAGAAGATTACCGAGACCCTCGATGCTGCCGACCTTGACACCTATGACTATTGCCTCGAGTTCAGTTCTTCTGCCTATCTTTCCGAATGACTCCCAGAAGTAGATTTTGTCATCGCTGTGGATGCTTCCATCTATAGTGTTGGCTTCTGAATCATTACCTCGCATCCAACTTGTATCCTACACTCTTTTACAATCCATCCCTGTGTCTTCCCATTGAAACTCCTGGTGTGATCGTGTCAAGACTCTAAATTTTCCAGTCTTAAGTACGCTTTCGCATGGACCGCCTCGGATTTTCAACATCGTGTACAGGTTCAGGACCTAAATCCTCTTCATCAGGTTCATTTTCACTTTCATATTCCTCGGATAAGTCTTCCTCCTCAACCTTCTTCCAGTCCGGATTAAGCCTTATCTTGTGGAATTGCATATCTTTCCCCAGGTACTCGTCTTGAACATCATCTTCGGCTGCTAAGGCCTCTAATAATTCTTTAGACAAGTCTATCAATTCCTCTATCTTTTGTGGTAACTTGATATTCTTTTGGGCTTCGTAAGGTACAACCCTAAATTGTGCAACTTTGCCGTGCAACATTGCACCATTCATTTCACAACATAGGTATGACCCTCCTTTTGTCCTTCCAACAACTACCATTGGCCCTAGATATCTCGGGTCCATTTTTATGTTCAAGGATTTTTCAACCTTGGTATTCCGTACGAGTACCAACGCACCAGGTTGAAAGTTGAAATCCTTAATTGTGTGTTCATGAACCTTTTGATACCTCTGCGCTGCAGCTAGTTTCTCTGCAGAAACTCTGCTTCGCATCTCATCCACATGTTGAATATGCTTGGCTAAGGCTTTTGCCCTTAATCCGATCAGTTCAGCCGTCGATATGATGGTATCTGGGTATTCCACCAGTCAAGTGGCTTCCTCAATGTCCAACGGGATTGTTGGATGTGCGCCTGTTACCGCAAAGTAAGGAGTACATCCCAACCCTCATCTTGTAGTTATTCGATCTACCCATATTACTTGGGGTAAGAACCAGTACCACTTCCTGGTATCTCCACCTGTAGCTTTGTACATTGCCTGTCTCATATCCCAGTGACCTCTTTCTACCGGCCCATTGGCTTTCGAATTATAAGGAGAAATCCTTATTCCAGAGATACCATACTTGGACTGGAGCCATGCAAGTGCAGCTAGGAATTGCCCTGCATTGTCTGTGACGATCTCTGCTGGACAACCTCATCTACAGATTATTTCCTCTAATAGGAACTTCCCTAATGTCTCTCCATTATCAGCCCTTATTGCTCGGGCTTCAAGGTATCTGGTTAAGGAATCCCTTGCTGCCACGACCAATCGGTGATTATTCGAAACGACTCCCATAATCATTACATCGATGTGGACCTTCTGAAAAATTCCTGGGGTATCTGTGACCCTCGGTGGAACTCTTAACAAGGTCTTCTGCCTTACTTGACACATGTGGCAAGTTCGCACATACCACTGGACATCCCACTCTAACTCTGGCCACCAAAAGCGTACCTCGATTAAGGACTTAGTCGAGTGTACTCCTTTATGTCCCAGACTATCATGAGCTGCCTTCATCATATACATCCGGTGCTCTGTTTCCACAACCAATTTTGGTCCAGAGTCATCAGATTTTCTATACAGGCGACCTTCTTTACTTAAGAAGAACTTGGAAGGAAGCGAATTTCATGAAGGATCGATAACCAACGTCATCATATCCTTTGGGACGCCTGGTTGGATCCTTTAACCATGCTTTCACTAGCCTCAGCTTCTTGTCTAGCTTAATCCCAGAGCTGCGCCTATGCCCTTCCGGGTATTTCTCCCGTTTTGTTGGGTCATATTTAAAGGCCTTGTCAGGGAGAAGGAGCTCTTCTTCTCGGACTTGTGACATGATGTACTGCGGCACCACCAGACCCTTCGTGGAATAAGCTGCTTCTATTGAGATCTGGTGGTCTTGTTCATCTAGATAAGCTTTACTGCATTCCTTTTCGAAGTCTGCCACACTTTGAGCTGGATTATCTCCTCCCTCGTCAGGTGGTTCACATAGTCGTTGAAAATAGCCTCCTCGTGTATCTATTTCTTGTTTGAAATCTTCGAGATCCTTCGGTTGAGGGATGTTGAAGTCCCAATCTGCATGATCTTCCGGTGGTGGGTTCTCATCGTACCCATCTTCCGGGTTAGGGTGCTCTTCATCTCCTGGTTGTGGCTTGCACCTTGACAACCCATCGGGTGAGAAGGTAAGACCCTTCATATGTTTCAGGGTAAAATGAAACATCAGGATAGACTCTATCCAGCGATTTATAGTTGCATTAGGACCCATGCCAGGATTGGCTAGCATGCCCTTAATATACATTGCATCCGTTTCAACCACAAGTTTCCTACAACCCAACAGCCAATACTGCATATGAAGCAACACCCTGAGTAGGCCATATAATTCACGTTTAGGTTGGGAAAACCTGGCCTCTCTCTCATTTAAACCAATTGAGTCAAACTTCGCAAAGTAACGCTTCTTCGGATCGTCTGGATCTACTTGGTATATCTCTATTCCAACAGCCATCCAGGACGTATCGACTGCTAGGACCACGTCACTTTCCCACTCGTAGTTAATAGGTTTAAGTGCTTCACATGTCTCCAGGGCCAGTTTGATAGCATCCATGGAGGCTTGCTCTGCCTCTCCCCATTCGAACTCCACATCGGCCCTTAGTAGCTTATTCAAGGGTCGGGTCATAGTAGAATAGTTCTTGATGAACATCCTCATATACCCTATGACACCCAGGAATTGCCTGACTTCTGAGACGCTCTCTAGAGGTGGCCACCTTGAGATTACTCCAACCCGGTCTGTGGATGGTCTTCTTCCCTCATACGAACAGATATGTCCGACTACTGGGAACTGGTCCATGCATAACAGAGCTTTTAACCCTGAAAAGGTTCCTCCGCAGTATTTTATCCGCTGGACAATCCTATTCAGATTTTGGAAGTGTTCCCATACGAACCGCCTTATTCCTTTGTTCTCAGAAATAGCTTCGAATGAGCTGTCCAAGTTTTTATACCTTGTTCCCGGCCCTCGAATAGGCACATCATCGATATACGGAATAGTGACATGTGGTATCTCATCTCGCAAGATATATGTCACATCGTCATGGAATATTGGTACTGAGTTGGTCCACCCTTGAGGCAGTTTAACCAGCCTTAGGGCTCCGAACGGGGTTTGAAACACCGTAAAGTCTCTGGAGTCTTCATCCAAGTCTCTATGATCGTACCCGGAGTACAAGTCCAATACAGCCCCACAACTCCGCCCTGCGAAATGATTCACTAGTTCATCCGTTGCTGGTGGTATTCCAGAGTGCGCAATGGTGACAGCATTGAGGGGTTCTAAGGAGTGGACTAGCCGGATGCTTTTGCCATCCTTCTTTACTACTCCAAAGAATTTTGTCCTATAAGAAGAATTAGACGGCTCATAGACACCAGCGTCTATTTTCTTCTTAATTATTTTACAGACTTCCTCTAACTGACCACGCGGAATAGGGATACTCTTTTCCACCCATACCTTATGCTCTATTACGGGTATTTCTACCGGCGGGAAGAAATCTTTTCTAAAACTCCCTCGTTCAGAGTCATCCCAGGCGAAGGCTTCTTCTTGCACCATCATAAAATGGTGCATCAGTTTATGCTCTTCTACCCATAGGAAGTCTCCCGAGTGAATTTTGTCTATAATTTCCTTCCTTTCCAGAGTATACCGACCAGTTGGTGCAAAATCTGCCGGATTAGGAGAGAGTCCCGGCATATCTTTTAACGGATTTCCCGTTATCTCTCTCTTGATCCTGAACCTTTCCGGTAATTCACCATAAATCGACCTGACCTTCTGGGCGACCAGTTTATACTTCTTTCCCAGGTTCACCTCCTTAATCGGTACTTTCTGTTTCTGACTTCTCTCATCACTCTGTGATTCTTCGGGAACCAGCCAATCTGCTGTCTGACAGCAGACACATCGTACATTCGAGTCGACCGTGTGTCTCTCACGTTTGTCATTCTCCTGTACTGGCGGCTGCTTAAATCCGACGTGGTCTGGAACCTTCTCATCAAATGTGAAAACTTGATGATAAAGTCCATCGATTTTCCGAGGTGGCGGCTGCACAAATTCTTGTAACAAGGCCGCCGCCACTTCATCTTCCTTTAATTCAGAACAATCTGTTGATGCCAACAGGTAAGCGGCATTAACCTCATCTCCCAAAAACGTGTTCCCATTTCTGGGTTCCAGGTATCCTTGGATCTCCAGCTCCCCTGCCATGTTGAATCCTAGTTGCACCGCGAGTTCTTCTCCTTGATTGGCTATCAAATCAGGCGAAAACCCGTTCCTTCAGCCTTATTCACCTTGCCCGGCTTAACCTTATCCTCCTCGTCGGGGACTTCTTCCACCGTTGCCCGTTTAGGCTGTTTGACAGTGGAATAGACTCCTCGGGCGTGAGTGGGAATAGTCTGCCTTTGGTCGCTGTTGGGGTCCCTAATCGTCAAGGTCTGCGACCCATCTCGCTTATTCTGCACCGTGCTTTCTGTTAATATATCAAACGGCCTTCCGAGTAGGATATGGTAGGCTGGTTGATCTATAACATGAACTTGGAGATATACTGTGATGTCTCCAAACCTGAACGGAACATTGCGCGCTAGTCCCGCGGACTTTTTGAGTTGTCCGTTAGCACTTTGCATAAAGATCTGAATGTCAGGGTCCCATGTTAGTGTTAAATCCTCAGCCTTGGTTAAGGCTATGGACACTATCTGGGATCCACTGTCCATTACAGCTTCAACGTGTGCCTTGCCCCCGACCAAAGGGAACACAGCCCTTAAGGCCGCTGAATCTAAGGACACATAGACTTGCTTAGGAGTCTCATTTGGCCCCAAAGTTGCCAAATAAGCCAGATAAGCGTCTGGAACAATCAATGACCCATTTGTACATCCTATATCCTCATCCGTGGCAATATAGAATGCATCAACTCGAGGAAGGTTCCTCACATCAATGGCATCAAATTCTTTCTCTATTCCGCCCCTGTCCTCCATGTAAGGGAAGGGACCTCCTTGCGCAAACACTCCACCAGTCAAGATCGGTTGGGTGGGTTTCCTCTGCTTTGTAATGGAATGCCTAAGCTCTTTGGCTAATTCCGTACTCAGAGCCCACATGTCCCCTAATCTAAGCTCGATTTTTGTGTCGGCAATTTTCTTGTTTATTTCTCCGGCAATACCAGGCTTGTCAATAGGAGCCACTAATCGGAAAGCCTTATCCCCTGCTACTGGGTCCGGATTCCGATTCTTGGCTGCCTCCTTAGCACGACTATGCCTATACGCCTCGTTCACTAATTTCTCGTAGGAGATTGGTGTCCTTTCTTCATCGGAGAAATCATCATCCAAGAATATTTTCTTCTTGGCTGGTTTATGAACGGATCTGGCCGGTGCTTCTTCCAGATCATTTACTTCTTCAACCTCTAGCTCATCCTCAACATCACTAACATTATCCTCAACAACCGTAACTCCTCTAATCTTGGTCCTCCAATTCTCCGATTCTTCTGTGATCCTAACTTTCTTCTGGCTCTCCGGAGGCTGAGTTAGGGTTTTGGGCTTAGCTTTTTGCTTAGCCCCAGCCTCCTTCATCGTGCCATCTAGAAATTCGACTTTGAAGCGGGATCACTCCTATTCCCATTCCTGGTCTGTACTAGCTGTTCCGCTGCCCTTCCACCTCCATCTTGTGTCCGAATGTAATCGATTAGGCTTACAAACTGACTGATATCAATTCCAGCAGGTAACCCTCCAGGTGGAGTTTGAACAAATTGAGTGTTGCCTGGATTGGCAGGTAGATTGGACGGTCCAGGGGGTAAGAGGTTGTTTTGTTGCAACACCCTCTGGACCCTAAACGACCTAATCTCATTGTCCCTTGTGTCGTATTCTCCGCTCAGGCAATCACTCTGAGCGTTCTGATTATACTGCATGAAGGGTAAACCCCCATAGGCTTGCAGCGCAGGTGGAACTGGTTTCACATGCGGATTATTCGCATAGTAATCATCCACTCTTGCCTTTTTGCTCTTCCAATTTCCGGTATTCGGAATAGGGTCCCCATTTGCTAGTTTCATGTACCCATTCTCGATTATGATTTTTCCACTATCAATATACTCTTGTTTGTGGACACAATCACAAACCAAGTGTTCGAGCCAACAGAAGAAGCACAAGGGTTCGCCATTAGGCCCAGTAGATTTATCCGGTCCTCGATTATAACTGTTGTAACCATTGCAGTTGTTATTGTTACGATTATAATCAGGCCTATAATCCTGGTTCGTCCCTTGTCTGCCTTGGTTATTCCTATTCCAGGATCCCTGGTTTTGATTAACATCCTGATGAGGGGGAACGTCCCTAGAATATTGGGCGAAGGACATTTTGAATGACTTCTCCATATTTTTTTCAGAATTAGCCAGTTGCTCCTTGAAAGTTTCTACAAGCCGTTTCTCTTGCGTATCAGCCCTCTGCTCGAGCAAGACCTGGGTATCCTTTTTTTTTTTTTTTTTTTTTTTTTTTTTTTTTGGTGGTGCGTTTGTTATGACCGTCGGCAACTAACAATTGGTTAGCCCGTCGGGTCCGCAAAGTACGTAGGGATCATGTGACCCTACACCAAAGGCGGGAATGCTTTTACGCACGAGCAGCAGATGCCGAACAGTGTGGGACTCAACCGTAAATTCAATTACGTAATACCCACTAGAACCCTCCTAATGAACAGCTTAGCCGGGGTTCGAACCCTCGATCTCCGAGGCCCGGCGGTCTCCGATTTACTCAGAGACCAGGGATGATGGTTACCGTTTGTCCATTCAACCCCGACCTGGGTATCCTTAATCTTGGCGATTTCGCCAGCGAAAGTCTCTAATTTCTCAGTGATTTCTCGCTTGATGCTTAATCCCATATCTTTAGGTGTCCCACTAGCTTTGCCAAGTCCTTGATCATTTGCGATCTTGGTTAAGGACTCTGCGATTTCCATGACATCTTTAAGTGGCAAGGTGTCCTCATCGCGCTCAACAGGTGCAGCTCCCGTGGTGGGTGCTGCAGGCTTAGCAACAATCCCCTTATCCTGCCAATACTTGTGCTGGTTGATCATTTTTTTTGATCTCCAGCGCAAAGGTATTGTCAAGGGTTTCAAGGTACAATTCCACCAACCAAAGGTTGGTGATTAGAGCGGGTTCCGTAAGAAGTTTAAGGGCTTCGGTCTGGAAGGCAATATTGAAGCGCCTAACCTTGCCCTTATCGGACGCGATTATGCCCAAATTGTCATCACAGATTTTGGCCAACTTCCTCAAAGAACCTGTCTCTAGAGTCTGCAACTCTGGGTATAACTCCTCTATCTCTGCCAACCAATCTTCAAACTTTCCCGTCTTATATTCCGAGAGAGCCTCCCACTGCTCTAGAATATCTTCATCTCTGAGGTATCCACACAACAACGTCTTTTGCTCTTCTGCGTCTTTGACCTGTCCCTTGGTCATGACCTCCTTGCATTGCCGGAGGAACCTCTTCAAACTCCCGGCCGTCTTTCCATCGAAACTCGGCGCGTTGTGGTCATACAACGCCGGAATCTTGAAACCTTGTACGGGCATCTTTTTATTGTGTGCTGGAGGGGGTGGTGCGGATGGTACTGGTGGAGCCTGCATGGCTTGGGTAACTGGAACTATTGCAGGCAACGGTAACACTAAAGGAATTTCTTCCTCTGGTGTTTGCGGTAAACCGACTTGAGCAGGATCAATTAGAGAACCTGGTGGACCAGCGTCTGAACTAAGTTTGTGGCTAGTTTGGGCTGTTGGATTAAGCCTTGGTGGCTGTCTCCTGACTTGTTGCGAACGATATGCATCCACGCAATGTTGTGAGATGCTTGACTGCTCTGCCCTTGCTGTTTCAGCTGGGGTAGGCCTTCGATTTCTTGTTGTGGAAGCGCTTGATTGATCCAGAGGAGGAGAACGATCGGCAACTAATCTGTTCTGTGAACGAACTGATTTCCGTTCCCAATACGTTGGTTGTCCTAATCCACTGTACTCTGCTTCCTGACTCTCGTTCTGCTCCGATTGCTCTTCGCGTTGAGACGGAATCTTTTCTTCGTTTAAGGTCAAACATGGGGTAGTTTATTCTCAGCCCTCCTTAATCGGAGAACAGAGTTTGTTGGGTTTTGAATTGACACAAAGTCTTTCCAACCACAACCTTCGGCTACTGGGCTTGCGTCCAAGGGCAACCGTGAATTTTCAACAAGTGATACGTCAACTCTGGTCCCCTCGCGGTGGGCTCCAGATGAAAGGGTTGCTCAGGTTCAACGGTCTAAATATGCAACTGCCAAAATCCCCCCTATCGAACGACTGAGTTACACCTAACTCACAAAGTGAGATTAAGCAGGACTAAACCGACAATAGACAGACTCCAACACCAACACACTCCCTTAATGACCTTGATGCACTGACGAGATTCGGGTCTTTTTGGACACAAGTATAGGTCCAAGGAAACCACGAGTAAACGTATTTGTCATGAAAGTATTCAATTCCCGTTCCCCCAAGGGTGGCTAAGTCTCAACTAGTTTCTTGAAGTGGCGTTCAAGACACAACCTGAATTTATCGGTTGGTTCCCAACGTGGATTTAAGTTTCCCAACTATGCAGATATAACGGCTCTAGACCGGTTTGTTTTGGTGGACTATTAATCCGGTGGTCTGTTTAGACCCGGTTGTTTGGCTCACGCCTTATTCCACTGACTTGGCTCGCGCCTCAAATTTGCTTGGCTCGCGCCCCGTAACTATGGCTCACTCCTCAACACACACACAATGGCTCATGCCTCGAACTCGGTATGGCTCACGCCCCGTAACTGACACTTATAAATCCCACTGATGCTATTCCAAAACCGAACTTAAATTCTGAGACTAATTGACAGCCAAAGATTCAAGCCTAAACTTCAACTCCGTACGCAAGGGCTGTATTGCTCCTCACTTTCTGGGGTCTGGTTCAGTGCCGTCCTCCCTGGTTCTGCCCTCCTTATATACTGTACAAAACTATTACATGTGCGTGATTACTAGGCCTCGGGTATTCTACTTAATTAATTAGCCTGCAATCGGTTTCAGCTGCGCGCGTCCTGGCGCCCTTATTCGCTACTTGAGCTCTCCTATATGTTCGTCCAATGACTCCCGTCGATCAGGGGATTATATGTGTAATTAGTCCCCTGAATAGGGTAATTGACCCATATCTTCCTCTGTGGTAGATCCCCCAACTTCTAGTATCGTTGACTGGATTGTATGGTTTAACACCCTTCCAATGATACCCCAGATGCCCTTCATCGGTATCCAGAAACACGCAGTACAAGCTTAATCCGGTCTGCGGCTTATTGGGTGATCGCGCTGTCGCGGATCCAGTGTATAGGAGTAATAATTGTAGGCCCAGGCCTAGATCAGGTGACCCATCACGTCGCGTCAGGTAATCCAAAGTCGTGTAAACAACTAGGTGTTTCCCTCCCGAATAAGGTTCCCAGCGTGCCAATAAATGCCAGAGGTGGATAATATGATTCTCCCTTTGATAGTGAGCATTGCTTTGCCTTCCCACGTATAGAGGGTGTTTCAGGACTTTGATGTATGGGCTTTGAGCCTTAATCCGGATTCAACCCCCAAATGTCCCAAAGGTGAAGTTTCCAGGAATAAGCTGTTATTGCCAGTTTAAGATGATAATGCAATATGGCTCTGAGTTGCACGTTTGGAGCTCACGCCAACCTCTGGATGAGTGCTGAATGTCACGCATTCGTAAAATTTGAGGTTTCGCGAATTTCGCGGCTTATCAGCGCGGTAGCAGATGCTATGGTTGTTACCATGGATGTGGGGACTGAGTTGGGGGAGCATGTGGATCGACGTTACAGGTTCACAACATGGCAGCTATGTGTTGACTCGCTAACAAGAGTACTGTCAGTGGACTATGCAGGAGATCCATTGTTTTCTGCTTGGTACGAGACCTTTGCAGGATAGAGTCAATTGGTGCAAATGTATTAATAGTTGCATCAATGTCCGAGCTTTCACAGGGGGCAAACATGATGGCAGTTGTCATACTGGCATCCGCCGGGCATCCGGCGGGCATCTGACAAGCATGTGTTGGGCATGTGTCAGGCATGTGTGTCACGATTTAGACGCTATCTAATCGCGACAACACCTTATCTAAGCGCCTAATCAAGCGCTCATCTATTTAAATACCAAGGCTATGCTTGAGTCATCAGTGATCAGACAGCCAGGGATCGGGTTCCCACAGGAACATGCCGATGAAGCACGACGGATTGGTGATCGGACAGCTGACAGGTGTCATGCTGCGGACATGTGGAGTATGCATGGGCATTACTCAGAACACATGGCTTCAGGACGTTTCTTACTCAGAACACATGGCTTCAGGGTTTCTTACTCAGAACACACGGTTCTGGCATGTTCATTACTCAGAACACATGGTTATGGTGCTTGTAGCACATGGACGCCCTATTGTATATATTATTAGCACTAGTTACATAGCCACAGTTGAACAGTATAAGTAGTGTAGCTAGTCACTTGTATTCCTTAGTCTTTTATTCCGTCATTCTTCGAGCCTCACTCTTACCGAGCACCTCCAATCCGCATTGTGCGTCCATTGGGTGTTCTTGAGCCTTGAGCGTGACATAATAAAAGACTACCCTTCATACCTTCGTACCGCCCCTACCCTCCGACCTCCTTTCCCTTTCCCCCCATCCCTCTATCCACTACTTGGTTTCTTACCCTCTACTTGGCTTCTCGTATTTGAAGTTCCATTTTCCCTATTCCCCCACCTGCCGACTCCTACCTCGTCCACAGCAAGTCTAAA